>CM047873.1:6958824-7042757 GCA_026212405.1 Petrea volubilis | reverse complement strand
TTCAAGTGGTCGTGCCAACCTTCCATCTAAAAATCAAGTTTCCACCCTAGCTGGGGTAGGGGAGGTCAAATGCAACGTACGAGACGTGTGGAAATGTTACACGATCTTCTTAGAGAAAGAAAAGAAGAAAAGGTCACTACCTCCCCCATTAGGTAGCCCATAGGTCGATATAAACCTTGACTCCCTGGAAGGGTCAACTCTCGAAAGCAGAAGAACGAAGAATCTCGGATTGAGCCCATCGAAGAGCCCAAAACCATTGAGTTGATCCCCGGTAACTAGGAGAAAGTGACTCGGATCGGCTCACATTTGGGGGAAAAAAGAGAACTAATGTTGATCTTTGCATGGAGCCCATCAGATTTCCCAGGAATCGACCCCGAGGTCATTGTCCATCGGCTTAATGTCGATCCGACCTCTAGGCTAATCAAGCAAAAGAAAAGGACTTTTAGGGAAGAGAGGAACAAGATAATTGAAGAGGAAGTTAACAAGCTCCTCAAGGCAGGGTATATTGTTGAAATCCAATACCCCGACTGGTTGTGTAACGTTGTTGTGCTCTCTAAGTCCCTCGGGAAATGACATATGTGCAACGACTTCATAAATCTAAATAAGGCCTGCTCGAAAGACCCATACCCGTTCCCCCGGGATCGACCTCCTAGTCAATTCGACCACTGTGTGCAAAATGTTGAGTATAATGGACGCGCTTCAAGGGTACTATCAAATTTACATGACACCCGATGACTGGTCAAAAACATCGTTCGTGGTCGAGAAAGGGATTTATTGCTTCTTGGTCATGCCGTTCGGCCTAAAAAATGCTGGCACCACTTACCAAAGGCTCGTTAACAAAATGTTCAAGGAGCTGATCGGTTCAAGCATGGAGGTCTACATCGATGACATGATCGTCAAAAGCGATAAAGAAATCGACCACCTAGACCACTTATGGAATACCCTTGCCATGCTCCGACAGTATGGTATGAAATTGAACCTCTCAAAGTGCACTTTCGGAGTCTCGGGAGGAAAGTTTTTGGGGTATATGGTCAGCCAATGGGGGATTGAGGCTAACCCAGCCAAGATCGAGGCAATTCAAGAAATTTCCATACCCCAGACCATCCAAGATGTTCAGCGCCTTTGTAGACGGGTTATCGCCCTCAATCGGTTCATCTCAAGATCAGCCGATTGGAACCTCCCTTTTTCTAGTTAAAGAGGAAGAAGTTCCGATCGAACCCGTGAGCGATCAAAGAAAGAAAAAGAGAGATTTCAAATGGACGGACGAGCGCAAGAAGGCCCTGACTGATCTTAAGGGCTACTTGTCCTCCCCACCACTGCTCACCAAGTCGGTCAATGGGGGCCTCTCTCTACATTTGTCTGGCTGTGTTCGAAGAGGCTATCAATTTGGTACTCGTCACCATAGAGGGAAAGACCCACCGATCGGTGTACTACGTTAGCAAAGTCCTCTAAGGTACCGATAAGAACTACTTGGAGGTCGAAAAATTTGCGCTCGAAAACTGCATCACTACTTCTAATCCTAGTTCGTCATGGTCTTAACTAACCAACCACTAAGGCAAGTGTTGTCTAAGCCCGATGTCTCCGTCATTCCAGCCACGCATGGTAATTCAAGCTCAGGCTCTAGCGGACTTCCTGCTCGAAAGGGTGGGAGCACCCTTCAAGACCAAGGGTTCGATTGATTCATGGGTCATGCACACAGATGGCTTCTCGACTTGCCAATGAGGAGGAGCCGGGGTGTACTTAAGAAGTCCAGATGGCCTGGAGCTCGAGTTCGCCATAAAGTTGGATTTCAATGTCACTAATAATGAGGCAGAGCATGAAGCACTAATCGCTGGCATGAAAATTACAACCGACCAGGGAATAGACCACGTCCAAGCTTTGGTCGATTCCTAGTTGGTGGCAAGCCAGGCAGTGGGGGGGGGGGTACAATACACGTGAAACCTCGATGGTCAAATATTTGGAGTGGGTGAAGGCGCTGAAGGATCGTTTCACCTCTTTCACTCTCGATCAGGTACCCAAAGAAGAAAAGGGACAAGTAGATGCCCTTTTGAAATTCGCAAGTTCCTAGAGAGGAACAAGGAGCCAGTCGATATTGTTTATGATAGCTAAGAAATCAGAAATTTATCAGTCGCATGTCGAGAAGGTTCTCCCCATCGAGCGACAAGAGCCGTCGTGGCAAGACGAGATCAGGGACTACCTATCAAATGGGACCCTGCCGAACGATGCCCTCCCTACCCGAAGACTCAAGTACTGTGCGACCCGGTTTGCGTTCGACCTGCTTGGTCGATTGTTCAAAAGATCGCCAATAGGACCACCCCTCCGCTGTCTCGATCGATGGGAGGCAAATGAGGTGATGGAATCCATTCACGGGAGAAGTTGTGGGAACCATTCAGGTGGTCGATCATTGGCTCAAAAAATCACCCAAAGTGGGTTTTTTTGGCCCACTCTAGTCGAGGACGCTAGACGGGTTGCCCAGAAATGCTCAAACTGCTAGTACCATTCCAACTTAAGCCACCGGCCCCCCATAGAGATGATAAGTGTGGATGTTTCGTGGCCATTTGATCAATGGGGGATTGATATCCTGGGTCCATTTCCACTGGCCCTCAGTCAGAGGAACTACGCAATAGCGGTGGTCGAGTGCTTCACCAAATGGGTCGAGGCAGAGGCGGTCGCAAAAATCACAGATGCCTCATTCCAATCATTCATATGGAAAAATATCGTATGTCGATTTGAGGTTCCAAGGGTGCTAATCTTCGACAACGGAACCCAATTTTAGAACAAGAGAATGATCGAATGGTGCCAAGAACATGGGATCGAACAGAGATTCACCTCGATCGGGAATCCCCAATCGAATAGACAAGCCAAGGTGATAAATCGAGTCCTAGTGTAGAACCTCAAGGCGGTGCTCGGGACCCACAAAAGGGAATGGGCCGATGAGTTCCCGGGCGTGCTTTGGGCATATTGAACAACCCCTCGATTAGCTACGAGGCAAACGCCAAATGCACTCGTGTATGGTTCGAAGGCAGTTATCCCCGCAGAAATCATGCATGCTACTGCTCAAGTGGCCCATTTCAACCCGAAACCCAGCAGTTCAGCTCGTGAGCATGAACTCAAGGTCATACAAGAGCTACGCGATCGAGCGTGGGTTAAGATGCAGAACTAAAAAGCAGCCTGGGCTAAGGCATACAACAAGGGAGTGGTCCATTGAAATTTCCAAGTAGGTGATCTCATCCTCAAAAAGGTTGAGGTCTCGCGCAACGTGGGCAAACTAGACTCGAATTGGGAGTGACCATACAAGATCTCGAAGGCATCAAAAAACAATGCCTATCGATTAGAGGATATGAGCGGTTGAGAGCTTCCTCGACCGTGGGGGGCTAGTAACTTGAGGAAATTCTTTGTTTAAGCGCTCGATTGTGTAAGTCTCACCTTCCCCCCTTTGTCACCGATCCATCAATATAAAGTTTGTATTCGATTCCTTTATCAATGAAAAGTTTCTGCTCGACTCCTTATCCTTTTTGTATACCAAACTTTATACTTTCAAAACTCAATTTTATTATTGAAGTCACTTAATCTGATCGAATAATTATACAATTGTTTTCGAGCGGAGACTTCATAGGAAATTAAATCTTTTATTACACAAAAGCGATCGATTACAAGGAAGCCCTAGTCAATTACATTTATTTCATCCTGTTGAGTGGCTTGGTTCTCAGCTGCCTCCTCTTCGTTAGTTTAGCCGTCATCACGATCGGGCCCTTGAACCTCAGTCGGAGAAGCACCGCCTGGACCTTCCTCATCGACATCGAGCTGGCGCTCGATTTCTTCCAGTGCCTGCTTCTCAATGAGCTTAGCGGAGTACTCAAACTTGTCGCCCTCGAAGACCGGAGCAGATGGTTCGACCCCTCCCTTACATTGGCCAATCGGCTGGCAGGACACGTCCCGATCGAGCCCAATCTCCTCACGAAAGCCTTTTGGAAGGCCACACAAATACTCAATTTGCCTGACGGCCAAATCGAAAGCCTCGTTGATGTGGAGAAAGGATTTCACCGAGCACACAGCGCCAAAGACAAGGCACTGCAAAAAGCGTTCGACTACCACTCGGGAGATAACCTGCTCCTAACCAGCCAAGTTTTGGAGCTCCTCCCAAGCACTGACTTCGCGCCCTTTATCATAGCCCTGATCGTACTAGGCCTTCTCTTCTTTTCGTACCAGGTTGTGAGCCTGTTCGGCTTCGCTCACCTCACTGACCTTCTGCTCGAGCGACTTCTCAAGGGCCTCATTGAGATTGACTTGGGCCTCGAGCTTCTTCTCGGCCAGCTCGAGCTCCAATTGGGCCACTGCTAGCATTGTTTTGAGCTTCTCAATTTTGGCCTTGAGCTGCCCGGCTCATTTTGGTCGCCAACGGTATATTCTCTTGTACCGATCCTTGCCGTCTTTATATACCTTCGCCCTATGCTAGACATGGAAGAAGGCTTGGGATGCCATATGCTGATTAAGAAGAAAATGATTAGGAATAATTAAATTCGAAAAGAAATTCGAACGATAAGATATGGAATACTTACCCTGGTGACTCCCTACTCAAACCAACGGTGGATTTGGTCAAGGCTCTGGTTGAGGAGACACTGTTGATCCTCCTCAAATTGGTACCCCTGGGATAGGTGCGTGATATGAGCCTGGTCGCGACCCCAGAAGGTGCTGATCGGTTCACCGTCTAATCGAGCTAATGCTTGGTCTGATGGACTATTGAAATTGAGGATTCGAACGTCCTCGTCTGAGTCAAAAGAATTCGACAGCTCGTCCCGACCTGTGGGTTCTTCCCCTTTCTTTTGGTCGTATGGTCTGGCCCACACCTCCTCTTTTTGGAGGTGGCTGGGGTGCCCCCTTCCCTTATTACGACCCCGATCTCTCGGGGCCTGGTCGGGATAGAGGTCGTGGTCCCCGACCGCTCACCGGTTACTTCAATCTCCAGGTCGGCCTCTATCTTGAACCTGTATGTCGACTGGGCCCTTGGTGGCGTGCCATTGGGAGCGTTGGTCGGTCTGACTTGTTCGGGATGTGGTCGACCGCCACAACCACTTGATGGGGCCCTTCTGGCCCTAGATGACAAACCTCCTTGACCAACAGATCTAGCCGCCGCTTTCTCGGCTTTTTTCTTCGAGGCGGCCTCCAGTTGAGCGAGCATGGTCTTGTGTGCGTCCATGAGCACTTCGTTGTCTGCAAATAGGTAATTTAAACTATCAGCTCGCCAAAAAAAAAGAGAGAAAGTGGGGATCCTGCCAGGTCAAATTTCCCTCCCCGTCGAAATTGATCTTATCGATCTCATTGTTCTAGCTATTCCACACGTGGAAACTGGAGACATGTCGAATGACAAAGTACTTTGCTTTCCAGTTCTCCCCATACGAAGGCTGGTGGGTTTGGATAATCTGAGGTCTTGATCAAGCCGTGATATAGAAAAAGCTGCCCCAATCGGCCTGTTCCAATCAAGCGGAATTTGTACTTTGGAAAATGCCGCAAAGTTTCCAATAGACAGGGATTGACTTAAGGCCCTCATCATAACTATGAAACTGTAGATGAGGCAATGAGAGTTCGGGGAAAGTTGAGCGGGAGGAAGGTTCAGAGAACGGTAGATGGCCACCGCATCAGACGAGATCGGAAACCCAAACCCATTCCACAATGCCTCCAAATGGATGGCAATCGTGTTACGGGGTGGGCTTCCCATTCGTGAGCCGACAGGAGGGGCGAAAGCTTCGAAATTGACTGGGATGTGGAATTTGGTCAGGGCATTCAAGACCTTGGTCGAAGTCATCGTCGATGGGATATCATCATGTTCCTGCTTGGTATGGCAAGACCACGGGACATCAATCTCCTCTTCGTCGTCCTCCACCTCATCGGTCGTATGCAAGTCGACCTCTGCCTCGGTACTGGGCCCTACCGGACCCATACCGGAGGAGGTCGAGCTGCTGCCTGTGCTAGTCCCCTCGGAGCTATCCCTCGAGGAGCTATCTAACCCGACCTTTCTAATTAACCTATGACTATCCATTAGAGAATTAAACAATGATACTAAGAGAGAAAAGATTACCTAAGAGAGAGGCGTGTCGACCTAACAAAGTGAGAAATTCGAGCGGCTGGGGAGACAATCGATCGGAATACGTTTTCACTTTTTCTCAAATAGTGAAGTCAACACTCGATCCACCGCCCCTATTTATAGCGGGTAAAACGCTGCCCTTAGGTATCCCAACCGGAGCAATTATTACTGCAGTGACTTTTCAAATTCGCACATGTAACAACCCAGTCGAACTCACTTTCCCGGTCGAATATACACTCGACCAGGAGAGTGGAGGGGCTAATGATGTGGCACACTTTCGATCAGATTTATTGACTGCTATGCACGCGCCACACGCGCCATTTCCAATCACCCAAAATCCGCGAGGATGGTTTTGACCGGGCCTGGTGTATCAATCGGCTTAGCAATCTGTTAAGCCCATTCCTACGAGCCCAGCTAAATGATTTCTCTGTCGATCGGATCCATATTCTCGACCCCTCGAACCCATCTCCACGGTCCCGCTGATCAATTCCACGTTTGAGCAGGACCATACCGGGTTCAGCGAATCTATGCTGGCATTAAATGCCCTGTCAGCCCAAGGTATGGGGGTATCACCTAAATACATACCTTATTAATTGAGAGCCAACTAATGCCTACTGACCTTACCAATAGGCTTATGGGTCACCCACATCAGCCCATGATGGCCTACTCAGCCTAGGGGATCCACTAGAGCGTGGCCTACTTGGACATGCTATAAATACCCTAGCATTTATGGTAAGATTCTCTCATTAATTACTCCTAACACCCTTACTCTGCTCAACTCTTTACAAAACCGACCAACTGACTTAAGCATCAGAGAGTCTTAGCCGAGACTCATCTCGGCTAGCTCATGTTGCCTTTTCCTTGTTGCAGGTCAACTTCCCGATCAAGCATTTCACGCATTCACTCGATTGGAGTTATCAATCGAGGTCAACCCACTCCCGGATTCGACCCACATCAATATATATATTTGTTTTAACTTATTTCCAAGATTAAGTTATTTGTTATCGGTAATATATACTTTGCATCCCGAAAACTTGTAAAATGAGCACTTTACACTCTTAAATAAAAAATAGCATAATGCACCCTAAAATTGATATAACTTTGGCATAATACATCCTCATTTATTTTAAAGCCAAAATATTATTAAAATAAAGGGTAAAATTACAATTCTATAATTCAAAGATATAGAAACATAAAATGTTTTGTGCCCGTGCCGGTGTCGTTGCATTCATTCATGTATAAATAAACTGCTAGACATAAATAATTTTAAGGTTAAATTTCATAAAATCTCTTATATTTTAGCAAAATATATGAAAACTTCCCGTGATTGGAAAATAGCATAATAACCCCTCATGTTACGAAAAACTCAGTATGCTCGCCCTCATGATTTTAAACATGTTAATTTTTATGTTAATACCAATTATGTCCCTATTATGAATAGCGGTTAGATCTTAACTTGAAAAATGAACTATCATTATTGATTTTTATTTTTGAATACAAAAATATAAAATTAAATAAAAATAATAAATCAAATATGTATAATATAAAAATATATAGATTATACATATATAAAGATGTAAATGGGTAATCGAAAATTCGTTTACCACTCGCATCCGTATCCGTTTATATGGTATATTATCTATATTCGTATAAAATGAATATTATTCGTATCCGATTACAAGTAGTCGAATAATAAATGAATACGGATGTGGTAATTGCATATCCACTCCATTTAATATTCGCTCTGAATATGTATCCGACAAATGTATTCGTTTAATTAATCCGTTATTTGTATTCGATAAATAATATTAGAATATTAATATTAATATTATAATTATTATTAGTAGTAGTAATAGGAGCAGCGACAACAACAGCAGTAGGAGTAGTAGCAGTAGGAGTAGCAACAGCAGTAACAGTAGTAATAGTAGTAGTAATAGCATTAGTAGCAATAGTAGTACTAACAATAGTAGTAGTAGAAGTAGTAGTAGTAACAGCAGCAACAACAACAACAATAGGGGTAGTAGTAGTAGTAGTAGCAGCAACAACAGTAGTAGTAGTAGTAGTAACAATAGTAGTAGTACTAGCAATAGTAGTAGCAGCAGCAGCAGTAGTAGTAGTAGTAGTGTGTGCATGTGTGTGCGTGTGTGCGCACACGTATTCCGATGTCTTCTTATTAGTAAAATAGATAGAAAAAAATTTAATTGATTCATATTCTCATAATTTTCAATGAAATAAAAATATAAGTAAATATATTTGACGTGGCATCATTCCGATCGGGAATCTGACCCCCGTCACTCGGGGGAGTTACCTCAACTCTCCGATCGTTTCCCCTCGAATACCCCGATCGAACTGGGTATCACCCTTCAACTCCGCTAGCTCTTCTCTTCCCCTCGACCTGGGTAGATCGTTTTAACTCGCGGCTCGAAGTTTTGCCCCTCGGGCTTCTGGTTGATATTGTAACCGACCTGAACCATGCCAGGTCCAACGGATCCCTGCTGGCATTAAATACTCCATCAGACAAGGTATGGGGAGCCACCTAATCTCATACCTCATTAATGGGGCGCCAGCTAGCACTTATGGACCCTACTCCAAGGCCTGTGGGCTGCCCGCGTCGGTTCTCAACAACCCGCCTGGCCTTGAGGGGCCCCACGAGAGTGCGGTCTACCTGGACACGGTATAAATAGCCCCGCATTTATGGTAAGAGATACGCGTTAATTACATATCGCACCCTTACTCTGTTCAAATCTCTCCAAAACCAACCTACTGACTTAAGCATCGGAGGGTCTTAGCCGATGCCCCTCTCAGCTAGCTCACGTTGTCATTCCCTTGTTGCAGGTCCAACTTTCCCTTCGAACATCAACTTATACCTATCCAACTTGAGGAATCGATCGGAGTCAACTAACCCGAAATTTGACCCACATCATTTGACGCCGTCTGTGGGAAAAACAAAAACTGCAACTAAGGAAGAAAAAATGGTGACGACTAGAAGAAACCCCTCCGGAGCACGAAGCACACCAGCTGTGGGGGAGGACCAACACTCGGTCCATGACCTCCCCCCGCCCCTGCCCCCAGCTGCGAACCTCCATTCGGCACAGACAGATTTGGCGGGTTCATCCCGAGCGCAAGCAAACGCCCCGCTCGCACCCGTCAGTGCGGACCATCGTAGCCGTGCCCGCATCCCGCAAGTGGGGACGGGCACACATGCACCCAACACGGAGGAAATGATAACCATCCCCCTCGAAAGCTCGAGGGACTTCGTGGGGCAATGCAACCTGCAATCCGTTGAAAGGCTCAAGGAAAGCATTGTCCGAGTGAACCCTGGGCCAAATATGGTAGCGCCCCCGGCCGACTGGATAGTTCACTCTCACTAGACTTTCGGTCGGGAGGCGAGTTTTAGACCGTCCCGAATAGAAGAAAAGGTTGAGTTAAGCCACCACGACCGGGTTCCTCGTCGCCAGTAATCGAGTTTGGGGCGCCCTCACGGGGCCCCCATCCTGTGGAATTCGAGGGCCGACCCGGCCCTTGGGGAACTCGAGCAAATGAGGAACCAGCTCTACCATCTCACTCAAAAGATTGCTGATCTCGAACACCCCGACGATAGAACTGAGCCGAATGACGGGCAGGGATCCTCTTCCGATCGATATCACGGTCGAAGGCAAAGGGCCTTTGCCCATCATATCAGAGAAGAAAAGATCGGTCTTCATGACCAATTCCTAGTCAACCTCCCCCACTACGACGGGAGCTCCGACCTGGACGATTACCGTCTCTCGAACGGAATGATGGCCAAGTTCTTTGCCACTACCCTTTTCGGGTGGCTCGACAGTGGTTCGCCCGACTTGAGCCGGAGTCGATCCACTCTTTCGAAGAGCTGGCCAATCGATTCCTGCACCATTTCACGGCCAAAAAGGACACCAAGCTCCCCCACACCCACCTTCACAGGATTCGCCAGCAAGAAGGAGAATCCCTCCGAGACTTCATGACTCGCTTCAATAACGAAGTCTTGCGGGTCGTCGACCTCCGGATCAATTTTGTCAACTTCACCCTCTATATTGCTCTCCGACACGAAGATTGCGCCGAGGCGATCGTCCTCAAGCCACCCCGGTTGATGAGGGAGCTCCAGACTCTGACCTCCAGCTTCATGATCTCTGAAGAAATGCACCACATCAAGCACGGGGACAAGAAGGAAAAGGAGTATAAGGAGAAAAAGGAGAAGGGGGGCAACAAGAAGGACAAAGAGCAATCGGAGAAGAGAGACTCCCCGATCAAACGGTATTCCGATCTGATGCCCCTGAATTCCTCCCGTGGTCACATATTCTCTATCACGGATCGAAAACTGTTCAAAACAACGAACAATATTTTCGAGGGGAAAGAAGCTAGGAAGTCCGGAAAGTATTCCACCTTCCACAAACAATACGGGCAAGTCACCGACGACTGCTACGCCCTTCAAAATGAGATCGAGCGCCTCATCCGAAAGGGCCTCCTTAAGGAATTCGTGGCAACCCACATGGAAGCCCCGACCCAAAGGGAAAGGTCCCGATCCCCTCGGTCCTCTCAAGCGAGCCACAAAGAGTCCCCCTCCCGAAGAAGTGGCAAGGAGCCGGTCGATCATAACCTTTCGACCCGGGGGTTCATCAATACGATCGCCAGGGGACCAAACGGGGGGGACTCCCGATCGAGTCGGAAGCATACGCTGAGAAAATTGGAGCAAGAAAGATCGAGCCCGCTGGTTGCTGGTCGAACTTACCAGATCAATAGCATCGAGTCCAACACTATTGTATTTAGTGATAGGGATATTGATGTAAACCGCTCATCGAGAGCGGGTGAGTTACCCGATGTCCCGATGGTAGCTACAACTGACGTGTCGAATTTTGCTGTGGTACGCACTGTAGTTGATAATGGAAGTTCCGCTAATGTTCTCTTTTACTCCACTCTTCAAAAAATGAACTTACGAAATATAGAGATGCAGCCGGTCCATACCAACTTCGTTGGGTGAGACACCTCGAAGGCGAACTCTCCTCATAGACTACCTCGTCGTTGACGCACCGTTCGCATACAACTTGATCTTAGGAAGGCCTGCCCTCAACCAGTTTCGAGCAGTAGTTTCGACCTACCACCTTAAGATCAAGTTCCCCACCCTGGCCGGGGTTGGGGAGGTTAAATGCAACGTGCGGGACGCTTGGAGGTGTTAAACTGTGTCATTAGAAAAAGAAAAAAAGAACACACCACCTTCCCCCTCAGTCTCGCCGTCGATCAATATCGACCTTGATCCGCCCGAGGGGTCATCCTCTCGAAAATGAAAGAACGAGGAATCTAGGATCGAACCGATCGGGGAGCCCAAAACCATTGAGCTGGTCCCCCCGGTAACCCCAATGAGGTAACCCGAATCGGCTCACACTTGGGCGAGGCAAGGGAAATGATGCTGATCGATTTCTTGAGGGAAAATGTCGACGTATTCGCGTGGAGTCCCTCGAATTTTCCCGGCATCGACCCGAAGTAATCATTCATCGCCTCAATGTTGATCCGACCACGAAGCCGGTCCAGCAAAAGAAAAGAACCTTCGGGGAAGAAAGGAACAGAATAATCGCAGAAGAAGTCGACAAGCTCCTTAGAACGGGGTACATCGTCGAAATATAATATCCGGACTAGCTATGCAATGTGGTCGTGGTTCCCAAGTCGCTCGAAAAATGGCGCATGTGCAACGACTTCACTAACCTAAATAAAGCCCGCCCGAAAGACCCTTACCCGTTGCCCCGGATCAACTTGCTGGTCGATTCGACCGCTGGGTGCGAGATGTTGAGCATGATGGACGCTTTCCAAGGGTACTATCAGATCTACATGGCACCTGAAGACCGTTCGAAAACTTCTTTCGTGGTTGAGAAAGGGGTTTATTGCTTCATGGTCATGCCATTCGGCCTCAAGTGCCGGAGCTACCTATCAAAGGCTCGTGACCAAAATGTTCAAGGGGCTGATTGGTTCGACCATGGAGGTCTACGTTGACGACATGATCGTCAAGAGCAACAAAGAGGTCGACCACCTAAGGAACACTTTCATCGTACTCCGACAATGCGGCATGAAGCTGAACCCCTCGAAGTGCACTTTCGGGGTCCTAGGGGGAAAGTTTCTAGGATACATGGTCAGCCAGCGGGGGATAGAAGCGAACCCCTCGAACCGTGATGAGCCGGTCGGATCCTGAGTCATGCACACAGATGGCTCCTCGACCTCCTAGGGAGGTGGAGCCGGGGTGTACCTAAGAAGCCCAAATGGCCTAGAGCTCGAGTTCGCCATAAGGTTGGACTTCATTGTCACCAACAATGAGGCAGAGTACGAGGCATTGATCGCGGGCATGAAGATTGCCGCCAACTAGGGAATTGACCACTTGCAAGCACTGGTCGACTCCCAGCAGGTCATGAGTCAGGTATCCGGGGCATACGACGCTCGAGAAATGTCCATGGTGAAATACTTGGATAAGGTGAAGGCGTTAAAAGACCATTACACTTCCTTCACCCTCGACCAAGTGCCAAGGGAAGAGAATGAGCGAGCGGACGCCCTATCGAAATTTGCAAGTTCCCAGAAGGGGACAAGGAGCCAGTCGATCACGTTCTTGTCAGCCGAGAAATCAGAAATCGATCAGGAATCAGTAGAGCAAGTACTCTCCGTCGAGTTTCGAGAGCCGTCGTGGCAGGACGAGATCAAGGGCTACCTATTGGATGGAGTCCTACCCAATAACGCCCTTGCAGCTCGAAGGCTTAGGTATCATGTGACTCGTTTCGCGCTCGATCGATCCGGTCGCCTTTTCAAAAGGTCCCTCACAGGATCGTCTCTCTGTTGTCTCGACCAGCAGGAAGCGAATGAGGTGATGAACTCTATCCATGGGGGGTGCTATGGGAACCATTTGGGGGGCCGATCATTTGCCCAGAAAAATCACCCGGAGTGGGTTCTTTTGGCCCCCTCTGGTCGAGGACCCCAAACGATTCATCCAGAAATGCCCGAACTGTCAGTATCATTCCAATTTAAGCCACGGACCCCCAAGCACCCGGTCAAAGGAAGTATGCAATCATTGCGGTCGAATATTTCACTAAGTGGGTCGAGGTAGAGGCGGTTGCAAAAATCACGGATGCCTCTGTCCGATCGTTCATCTGGAAGAACATAATATGTCATTTCGGGGTTCCACGGGTGCTGATCTTTGATAACGGAACCCAATTCTAGAGCAGGAGGACGGTCGAATGGTGCAGAGAGCACAGAATCGAGCAGCGGTTCACATCAGTCGGAAATCCCCAATCGAATGGGCAAGCCAAAGTGACCAACCGAATCTTGATACAAAACCTCAAGGCCGTGCTTGGAGCCCATAAAGGTGAGTGGGCTGACGAGCTCCCGAGCGTGCTTTGGGCATACCGAACGACCACCCGATCGGCCACCGGACAAATACCGTATGCCCTGGTTTACGGATCGGAGGCCGTCATTGCCATTGAAATAATGCATGCCACGGCTCGAGTTGCTCATTTTGACCCCGACGACAATAGCTCCACACGCGAGCACGAGCTAGAGATGCGCGATCATGCTTGGGCAAGAATGCAAAACTACAAGGCAGCCGCCGCAAGAGCGTACAATAAGGGAGTGGTCCCTCGAAACTTCCAAGTGGGAGTTCTCGTCCTCAAAAAGGTCGAGGTCTCACGTAACGTAGGCAAACTCGACCCGAACTAGGAAGGACCATACAAAATCACGAAGGTCTCGAAGAACAATGCCTACCGATTAGAGGATGCGACCGGTCGGGAATTGCCTCAACCGTGGGGAGCAGGGAACCTGAGGACGTTCTTCACTTAAGGTGGTCGACCGCGCGGGTCGCACCTACCCCATATAATTGCCCCTAATTTTTGTTAAGTTTCTGTTCGAATCATTCGTCAAAATTCCTGTCCGGATCAGTCCTTGTTCGATTAGTTGTTAGTTCTAATGTTTTATTTCATCTAGTCTTTACTCGAATTTTTAGAATTGTTGCTCGAATACCATGTTTTTCTTAGTTGAACCACTTTTTGAATTCAGAAGAAGTTTCGACCGAAAATTCCAAAACAAAATTAAACTTACTTGCAAAAATCGATAGGAAAAGAAACGAACTGATCGAACAGAAATAAACTTTATTCCAAAAAGAAGGGTCGATTACAAGGGAAAATGGGGAGGAGGAGCTAGTCTATTACATTTACTTCATCCTCCCAGTCATCAGGGTTTTCGACCCTTCCTCGGCGCCCGCCTAATTCTCTCGGTTGGGTCCTTGGACTTCCATGGGACTCTCGCTACCCTGGCCCTCCTCCTCCTCCTCGTCGAGCCTCCGCTCAATATCTTCGAGCGTTTGCTTCTACACGAGCTTGGCGGCGTATCCGAACTCATCGTTTGCGAAGGTCGGGGCGGGTGGATCGACTCCTCCATCGGCCCCACCAATCGGCCAGCAGGATTCGTCCCTGTCGAGCCCAATGCCCTCCCGATTGAATCCTTCGAGGAGGCCTCCCAAGTATTCGATCTGCCGAACGGCTCGATCGAACGCCTCGCTGAGTCGAGGGAAGGATTTGACCTAGCACACGACGCCGAACACGTCACTCTGGAGGAACTTCTCGACCGCAGCCCTCGAAAAAGCTCGCTCGCGGTCATCCAACTTTGACAGCTCCTCCCGAACACCATCCTCGTGGCCCTTGTTGTATCTCCGGTCGTAGGAAGCCTTCTCCTCCTGGCGAGCCAGGTCGCGAGCCCGCTTGGCCTCGCTAACCTTGGTGACCTTCTGCTCGAGCGACTTCTCAAGGGCCTCGTTGAGTTTCGTTTGGGCCTCGAGCTTCTTCTCGACCAACTCCCTCTCTGATCGGGCTACGGCGAGCATGGTCTCTAGCTCTTCGACCTTGCTCTTCAGCTGATCGGGTTCATTCCTCGCCGCCAATCGGTACATTCGCTTGTACCGATCCTTGCCCTCTTTGTACACCTCCGCCCGTCGGTGCACATGGTAGAAAGCTTGGGACGTCATCTGTCGATCGAAATGAAATAGTTAGTAATCAAGCAAGAATTGAAATCCAAATTTGATCGAGAAAGATGCTTACCCCGATGACTCCCCTGTCAAACCACCAGCAGATTTGGTTGAGGCCTTGGCTGATGAGGTAGCGGTGGCCCTACTCGAATTGGCACCCCTGCGACAGGTGCTGGATGTGGACCTAGTCTCGCCCCCGGAAGGTGCTGATCATTTTCCCCTCTGTTCGGCGGAGCGCCCTCTCCGACGGGCGGTCGAAATCCATAATCCTCTCCTCCTTATCGGAGTCGGAGGATTTAGAGAGGTCTTCCCGACCGGTGACTTGCTTCCCTTTCCTTTTGTCGGTGTGGTCGGGACCCCTCTTCTTTTTGGTGCCGGCAGCAAGGGCGCCCCCCTCCCTTATAACGCCACCCTTCTCGATGGGCCTAGGCGGGGTCAGCTGCATCCGAGGAGCAATGGCGGTCCCCGACCGTTCGCCGATCACCTCGATCTCTGGATCGGAGTCTGGCATCACCACCAATCTCCATCTTAGCGGGGTGGCGCTAGGGGCGTCGCTTGGAGCTGCTCTTCGATCGCTGTATGGGGCCCTTCTGCCCGTGGATGATGAGCCCCTCTGGCTCAAGGACTGAGCTGCGGCCCTCTCATTCTTTTTCTTTTGGGCAGCCGCGAACCGAGCAAGCATGGCTTTTTGGGCATCCATCAGTACTTCTTCATCTGCAAGAAAAACCCGATTGTCAGAAAACGTATGCGGGAACGCCCACACGACGTTGATTGAAAAGAAACTCGAGCATAAAGATAACGGACCAAGAACAACCTCACGAGGCGCTATGATCGGAGAGATGCCTGCACGGTACAATAATTCCTCTTGTAAGAGGTACCCGCTCCACATCAAGCCCCTATCGATTTGGCGACTCCGAAAGAAAGGGTAGATCGTTTTAACTCACGGCTCGAAGTTTTGCCCCTCAAGTTTCTGGTCGATATTGTAACAAACCTGAACCATGTCGGGTCCAACGGATCCCTGCTGGCATTAAATGCTCCGTCAGACAAGGTATGGGGAGCCACTTAATCCCATACCTCATTAATAGGGCACCGGCTAGCACCTATGGACCCTACTCCAAGGCCTGTGTGTCACGCCCCGAATCCGGGACGCGGCACGGCGATGCCCCTAAGCCCGAAGGACTCAGAGACACTAAGCCACGGAAATCAGAACATACTAAAAAAAAAAAACCATTAAATATTCATTCAAAAACCTTAGTCTCACAGCGGATAAAATAATAACCCTAACTGTTACATTTTTAGTTCGAAAACATAAATCGTAAACCAATCTATAATAGTCTTAATGGATAGTCATAAAAGAAAATCTCAAAACAAATAACTATAACTAAAGTCTCTAAGCAAGAACTCCGTCAATCCACTCACCAACCCCAAAATTGTTCCTCGTCACTTTTCTCGGCACTATCCTCTGCAAAATGATTATTAGTGGTGTGAGCGCACTCGCCCAGTAAGGGATCTCTTGACCCTCTATCGAATTTGAGCAAGTTACATATATATATATATATATATATATATCATTAAAATCAAACTTTGCACACATAGACAATATTAAGAGATTAACATTTTCCACTTTCAAGTAACGGAACAGATAACAAAATAGAATCAGACAAATTCATTTATATATCCATGCTCGTAAACATTAGATATCTCTATTGGCCAACTTGATCAAGCCCTAACTATAACCCCGTTAGGTGGGTTCGGACACTACTATTATTACCCGTAGGAGGGCCTTAACTACAACCCCGTTAAGTGGGTTCGGACACTACTATTATTACCCGTAGGAGGGCCTTAACTACAACCCCGTTAAGTGGGTTCGGAAATTGCTACTGTACCCCGTAGCTCGGTCGGAAATTTCAGAACTCGTTCCTACCAATAGTATCCCAAGTGTTCGGAGCATGTTCATATATACACATATAGCACAACACAAAACAATTTTAGCTTTTCATATAGAAAATTCATAAAATAGCATGCTCAAATCCACTTTTCATATATGAAAATAACTTTTTCGACGAAAACATAACTTTATGAAAAACTTATTTTTATTAAATAAATAGAGAGAGGAAACCACTTACCTTGACCTATTAGTGTTCTTAAAAACTCTAACGAATTTGTGATTATGTCCTACTCCCGATCAATCAAACCTATAATAACAAGAAATAAATAAGGTGAAGATAATGCTCCTCAACTTAGTGAAATCTTGCACGAACTAACCCCTCAAATAATGACTTATAATACTCGCATAAACATAGATAATCCCCCAAAAATATAAAGAGCATATCTTATTATACTTTTATTGAAATAGTACTAAAATCCAAATTGAAAATAGTACTCATAAAATCTCTAACTATTATTACACTAATGATCCTAATTGCCGAATATGTATCAATAATAAGACCTTGAAATTGCACTAGAATTCCTATGTCATGCTCATATCATAACTTAAAGTATGTGTGAAGGTGTACCCATATCTATATACCTTTATACACGTGTATGTGTATATATATATACACAAACAATGTAAAACACTAATGTTAAACAAATATGAAGTAACAATACTAACACTTTAAAAAGCAAGTTCATGTTACGTGTACTTTGTCCTAATTGCCAAGTGTAAGTTCAATAGACTACATGATTTGCCAACAGAACATAATTGAAAGCTTAAAGTAAATGAAAGTAATTATCTGCAAATCAGTTTATATTAACACTAATTAAGCAAAACATTAGGCATAGCACGAAAAGACATTCCCCAATAAATTAAGTAGATATGCTGAATTTTCATGGAACATAGATAAATATCAATATCAATCTAGCGCATAAGTTCGTAGAAGTTACCGAGAGCTTGATGGGGGCGGCACACAATTGCTACTCCTCTCTTGTCAACTAGGTTTATTCCTATTTGTGTGCAACCCTAAATCTCCTATTAAATACAATAACTAGTCCTAAGTTGGTACACTTTAGGATTAATAATTCATGTAGTAGTCTTAGGCCTAATAGAATCAGCCCAAAAGTCCTAAATTCAATAGGATAATAATACAAGCCCAATAATCATAGGCCTAATAAGATAGCCCAATATCCTTAAATGTAATAGGGTTTAACTAATATTAATAATATTAACGATAGCCATAATAATGAAAAAATAAAATAAATCAAATTATAATCCCAACAGTACTAGTAATAATAATAATACGGTAATATGGCTCGGGTTTTACACTGTGGGTTGCCCACGTCGATTCTCAACAACTCGCCTGGCCTCAGAGGGCCCCACGAGAGCACGATCTACCTGGACACGGTATAAATACCCCCGCATTTATGGTAAGAGATACGCATTAATTACATATCACACCCTTACTCTATTCAAATCTCTCCAAAAGCGATCTACTGACTTAAGCATCGGAGGATCTTAGCCAAGGCCCCTCTCGGCTAGCTCACGTTGTCATTCCCTTGTTGCAGGTCCAACTTTCCCTTCGAACATCAACTTATATCGATCCGACCTGAGGAATCGATTAGAGTCGACCAGCCCGAAATTCGACCCGCATCAATATTAATTTTACATATATTAATTAGCATAAACTATACTTATATATACAAAAATTTCAATTAGATAAGTTGTATAATTTTTTTTGAATTTTTTTTATTTATATAAGTAGATGCGGATATTCGGATACTCAATCGGATATTTGGATAATTATAAGTAAAAAGGGATATTCAGATATCGAGATATCCATAATTTTGTTAGATTTTCAAAAATACTAAACGAATTCAGATATATCTGAATTCTCCAAATATCCATCAGATTCGAATTTAGATATGAGGTTTTGAACATCTGTCGGATATGGATATGGATCTTAAAAAATTTAATCAGATATAGATTCAAATATTACATATCCGCTCTATTTAATATCCGTTAACACCCCTAATATATACTGGCCTCTTTTGATTTCATGTAATACTATGTAATACGGCAAATAGTCCAACCCAAATTCTATATTTGATTTGTAGTCTTCTTATACATTATGTAGTCGTAATCCATGCATTCATGGACTAAACCCATGCTTAAATGCTGGATTTAGTAATAAGGGGAGGGGTGTTATTGAAACAATTAGAAATTATGGATTGAAATTTCTAAGTGCACAATTACTAAAATGTCCTTTGTATTAAATCATGACAACTAATTTTGCACTTAACAATCATAAAAACGTGGGCATTACTGTAATTTTGTTAATAATACATGCTAATCCACATTACCAAACACGTTCCATAATACATATAAAATGCCAAAATCGGATCAAATCTACTCAATTAAATATGATAATCCAATTACAACTATCCAACTCATCAATCAAATCAACACTAAATACACCTTTGTCAGAGCTTTTGGCTATTGAAAGCTCCACGCTACGGACCCTTTTTTTCATGGAGAGTGGAGTCTTCCTTCTATTCCCTATTCTCGATAGAGAGATGAGGGAAGTCGGCTTGACCGATGCATCTATTGATGTTACCTATGATTTCCCTCCGCCCAATCAAAATAGCCCACTATATACCCACACATATATAAAAATGTGCGCCTTAGTCTCCACCCAACATTTTCCTTCGTTATATTTTCCTTCACCGATATCACAAGAAGACCATGTGCCTTTTCCTCCACCACCATTTTGCTCTTCGCATTCACCCCCCTCACCCTCACCCCCACCCCATCTCACCCTGCACCTCCACCCCATAAAAATATAAAAAAAAATTGTAAATTGTTGTCGAAATTGGGTCCGATTTGGGCAAATCTAGGTTTGGGGGCAACGGCGATGGCTTCGGGGGAGGAGATTTTTGGCAAACACAACTTTGGGCCTGGCGTTGGCTCGTTTGTAGGAGGAGATACGGCTTTGGGGGGACAAAAATTGGTCTGGGGGAGGAGATTTTGGACGGCGGCGGCGAAATATGAGAGTGGATTGAGGTTTTAAGGATTCAGGTCTAGGTGGTAGTAGATTTGTAGTGGTGGTGGTGGTGGGTGGTGGAAACTGAAGTAGAATGGGGATAAAAGTGAAAAAGGTTGGATGGTGAAGAAGATGAACGGTGAAGAAGGGCTGGGGTGCGTGTGTTGGTGGGGGAGGGGGGGTAAGAAAATAAAAAAGTGATTAATTATTTTTCTAAAAAAAGTAAATTTTTTATTATGATTCAAAAATTGGGTTACCATTTAAATAAAAATTTAAAAATATAATATTTATGTAATAATTTAATAAAAAATCAAATATAAATTAAAAATAATAATTTTTTATATTTATAATTTGTTAATGAAGTATAATTAATTTAATTAATTAATTACTAAATAAATACAAAATAGTGACACACAATATATTTGTAGTTCAAAAAAGATTTAAATGATAAATTCAAGAATAATTATATGCACATTTAGTATTGTAATGCTTATTGTTAACATTTTTAACAAACGTAAATATTTTAATACATAATTGTAATTATTTTATTGGGTTAATTACATCTACTACCCCTCTAAAGATACGAAACTACAGTTGGTCCCCCAAAAATTTTCAATATTACCAACACATACCCTGATAAATTCAAAAATTACAAATACCCCCCTGGTCAGCCAGTTGCCGGTCATTTTTCCATGAACTTTCGATTTTACCCCTAATTTTTAACTTATGATAATTACATCTACTACCCCTCAGAAGATTGAAAACTACAATTGGTCCCCAAAAACTTTTAATATTACCAAGACATACTCTGAAAAATTTAAAAATTACCAATACCCCCCTGAGCAGCCGATTTTCGATCATTTTTTCATGAACTTTAGGTCTTACCCCTAATTTTTAACCTTCAAAAAAAACAAAAAAATAAACTGAAAAATAAATGCTTGTAACGACCAACAAAACCTGCGGCAATTGAACCATCACGATCTCAACTTTCCAATGATGCCCTAGTCAACACCATCAGACTTCGTTTGACCGACGATCAAAGAGAGTCAAATTTCAAATTTCACAACACTTGCTCTGATTCCTACATTTATTGCAGATGTTGAAGCCCCAACAAAAAAAACCACTCCTTTCTTCCCCCAAAATCGCATGTGACGCCTCTGCTTCTTTTCTTTTCCCGTTTCTTCTCCCCGGTGGCCGTACTCTCACCGAAAACCGATTTTCTCTCCACTGCAAACCACACTTCCACCTCCACCATGGCTATCTCCAAGCACCATCAATCCATTGCATGTGCAGGGTACAAGGTGTTTTTAAAATGAAGAGGTTGTCCCTTATTTATACACTGTATATTTATTTATATATATGAAATTTTTAAATATTTAAGTATGTATATTTTAATTTAAGTATTTATGTCTAGGGATAATTACATTTACTACCCCTCTGAAGATTGAAAACTACAATTGGTCCCCCAAAACTTTTCAATATTACCAAGACATATCCTGAGGAAATTCAAAATTACCAATACCACCCCTACAATTTAGGTATATTACAAAGGACACCCATGGAAAAAAATGTATGAAATTAGAGTAAGGGTATATTCGGGTTTTCATTAAAAATTTTACTGACGTCAGCTACTTTTGACCGGCAACCGGCTGACCAGGGGGGTATTTGTAATTTTTGAATTTATCAGGGTATGTGTTGGTAATATTGAAAATTTTTGGGGGACCAACTGTAGTTTCGTATCTTTAGAGGGATAGTAGATGTAATTAACCCTATTTTATTTTGAATGTTAATGTTATTTGGAGAATTTCATTTTAATTGTTTTAGGTGCTCGATTTTAAAATAGAAATAGAAAAGTTAGTACAGCTCTCTTTTTAGTTTTTAAAAGCAGCTTGGTAGAAATTAACAAATTTAAAGAGATAAGAGGCATATTTAAATCAAAATAATAACCAAACGCACCTACAAAATAGGAACCAAAGGCACACCTAGCGCCTGTAACAACAACACTGTTAATAATTTTATATTGGGTATAATATTATACAACGAAAAATTAATGCTATTTTTCAATCATAGGAGATTTTTAATTATTTCGATGGAAGTGCTATGAAATTTAACCTAATTTTAATAAAACGTCTGCACATGGCCACAGCTGTCGAACATGTCAAATTGGACCACAGAGAATAGACTATAGAGCATGGACAATTTTTGTATTTATTTGATTCTAGGGAGGTACTTATTGGGGCAGAGTCTCCAACATCAAATACGTGTTAAATGAAGTTATTTACTTTTTTTTGTTCTCCTTCAAATGTGAATTGTTCTCACAAACTAAACCATAGTTCCATTAAAATTGTGTGCTAAAAATTTTGAATTTTTACATTTAAAGGAGGAAACAAAGAGGGAAAAATAACTCTATTTAACACGTATTGGACGTTGGAGTCTCCGTCCCAGTGGACACCTCCATAGCATCAAATAAACCCAATTTTTGTGTTAAAAAAATAACTGCTGTTGGCGGATTTGACTCCTAATTTGACACTAATAGAGCAGCCAAAAATGAAAATTAAAAAAAAAAAAAAAAATTGTGGGAAAGTCTGGCATCTACGTCCTCCGATCTAACTGCCACCGTAGAAAATTAATCTCCTTTGATGGATACTTCATTAAGTAATTGGTTAATTAAAATTAATAAATGAAATCGAACGGTACTGGAGAGAAGAGATGCAACAAAATCAACCCAATTCGTATCAGTGAACGTCGAATTCCAGACAAGTCCCCTTCTCCGGATCCGGCGGATATAGTGGTAAAGTGAAAATCTTTTCTTATTTCTCCTCCTCCTCGCCTTAGAGTCCCTCATCTTTTATCTCTTCCATCATTTATTATTCTCTTTTTCTCTGACTATTGATTCCAGGACCAGGTAGTGGTGTTCCAGTACTGGGTTTCTTTAGTTCGGCGATCCTTATTATTTGAGGGGAATCAATCAGCAAATCGACTGAGCATGAGGAAGTACTTGGTCGACAATTTAATCTTAAGAAAATGAACGTGATTTTCTCCACCTCGAGATCATCTCCTCAGGATGTGATTGATGAATTTGTTCATCAAGCTGTCACACTACAGCAAGACTTGGAGGAGCAGATTTCCAAAATAAAACGAGAGCTGGAGGAATTAAATCGTTCCTTCCAGGCAGGAAGATATGACGACGGCTTGGCAATGAGGGACATTAGAGACGTTGGTTACAGGTTTGAGAATCTGCTGGAGGCTCTCATCATTCATACAGGTTACTCTCCAGGAAGACAATCCAGTAAATGCATCCTGAAAGGTTTTTGCAAAGCCTGGTCTACAAAGAATAAGTTTGTCACCATTAACTACGAGATTGAAGGAATGAAGAGTCCGTACAATAGACCTAGGGATTCTAATCATATCGAAAGGAATGATCAGTTTGTCGGAAGGGTGGAAGAGATGGAACGACTGCTTGTCTACTTGTGTTCAGACAGAGAGATTAATGATCAGGTTATCTCAATAAGCGGGATGGCCGGTATAGGCAAGACCGCGCTTGCTTGGAAGCTATTCAAGCATCCCGAGGTAGTGTCCTACTACGATACTTACCGCGCTTGGGTCAATGTTTCTCGGAACTTTGAGAAAAGGAAAATATTGGAAATGATTCTTGAAGAACTCAGAAAACAAGGCTGCATCGAGGACCAGCCATCGTCAGTAGACAAAATGGATGATCGAACGCTGGTCAGCACGATTCAGATTTATTTAAAGGCAAAAAACACACTGATTGTGCTGGATGGCATCTGCTCAGTCAACGATTGGGAATCGTTGAGTGCTGTCCTTCCAAAGACTAATAATAATGGTGACTGCAGGAGCAACATATTGATTACAACACGGATAAATGAAGTAGCCGAAAGCTCGGCGCCGCACAGGAATCGAGGCTCAGCGAGATGGTTCCACCTGCCGAGGTTAACGGAGAGTGAAGGATCCCAGTTACTAGGGAATAACGTTCCAGGTATTCTACTTACGTCAAAATAACTGGCTGATTGATTTATAGATGATGTTTGCACATATTTAATTTTATACTGACACGGTTTTTTCAGATTTTTTTCGTGTGCTTAACAAGCTGTACTTCCACTCGATGACTCAGCCACAGCGCAGCCAGAAACTTTATTTAGTCGGATCAATATTCATTGATTAATTAATAATCAATAATTATTTTTCTTTTGATAGATCTAATTATCAAAAAATTTTAATGAATAATCCTCTGAGAAAAAGGTCAAAAATATTTTTGATTATATCATTTTTGATCGAAAATCTAAAAAATTATAGTATTTTTTAATTATATTAAAATTTTTCATGATTCAGTAACTAATTAAAATTAGAGATTATGTATATATTTTTTTCTCTGAAAGGCCATGTTGATTTTGTTAGTCTCTTATTTGGAATAAACAAATGTAATAAGTTAATTCCACTCATTATCCATTTAACATATGAGTGCATTGTATTTGTAGACAAATAGAGAAATTGGATTCTTAAACTACTATTGTAATTGAATTATTAAATTAATATAGCATTATTGGACATAGAGATATGGACACATATAGTCTTATTTTTGTTTTTATTATGATAAGTGGGTTAAATATTTTTTATTATTTTAAAATTTTATAAAAATTATAAATTCATTCATCTACATTTTTTCTAATTTTGTGACCCTCTTCTATTTAAATTTATATATTTTTAAATGGGATCAATTAATTGTATTATTGTGATAATTTATTTCATACCAATACACATATCTATATAAATATTGAAGCTTTGATAAGGTGAGGGTGTCAATT
The DNA here is from genome assembly GCA_026212405.1 of Petrea volubilis. Lineage (NCBI taxonomy): Eukaryota > Viridiplantae > Streptophyta > Magnoliopsida > Lamiales > Verbenaceae > Petrea > Petrea volubilis. The sequence continues at coordinate 7,017,872 of CM047873.1, read as the reverse complement.
GCATCTCCTCACTTAATAGTGGGTACTTGTTTTTTCAATATTCTTGGTCAGCATAAGCTGATTCAACGTGTTGACACTTTTACAGGCTTGGTCAACCAATTGCGGGGGGATCTGGGAAAAAAGATAGTGAATTTTTGTGGTGGCGTGCCATCAACTATCACTGCCTTCTTTAAATCTATGAACGCAAAGCATACCTTGGAGGCGTGGGAGGAGATGGCAACTATATTAGAGCGCAACTCTAATTCTAGCAAGAGGCTTGAACCTCAAGAACTACAAAAAGCACTAGGAGTTTTAGCTTCCGCACGGCATACCCTACAACCATTTTTTCTGTATATGGGAGTTCTGCAAGAAGATCTTCGTGTCGAAATTGAAAAGTTTTATCTTGTGTCCATGGCAGACGGAACATTAAGACCACTTCGAAGAGGAGGAGGAAAAATACTCGATATTGAACAAAGCTACGTTACTGAAGCTGCACAAAGAAATCTGGTTGACCTAGAGGAAGGGGAAGAGCCAACAATCACAAGATTCAAGTATTGCCACCTTAATGAATTTATGCGAGACCTATCGTTATGGATGAACAAAGATGAAGGTTTCTTCACGGTTGTTGATTTTGCTCATGGAAGTCAGGTGGTGACAGATTTATCTTCCTCTAGGTCAAGGTCTAGAAGAATATTTCACGTTGCAATAAATTTGGATGAGAATGAAGACGGATATGATTTTCCAATAGAAAAAGTTGATATGATGCACGTTCGGGTTCTCCTATTTAGTGCAAAAAAGATACGGTTTTGGCCAGAGGAGCTTTCTGGCCTACTCATATTGAAATTTCTCAGGGTCCTAGATTTCAATAGATTTAACTTCAAACCGACAGGATTACCAAAAGGTATAGAAAGAGCAGTCCATTTGAGGTACTTGAGTTTTAGAGATTGTATCTTGCCGGAGTTACCAACATCCATTGCCAACTTGCCCTTCTTGTGTGTTCTTGATTTACGGGTTCAATGTTCGACTAAAATGATCATCCCAAATGTACTTTGGAAGATGAAAAAATTAAAGCATCTATATTTCCCACTATCATTCAGAACAGATGATGCTGGTAAATTAAGACTTGATGGCTTGACAGAGCTCGAGACGATCACAAATTTCAATGTGGCCAGGTTCAACGTGAAAGATCTCTTTGGAATGCCAAAGCTTCAGTACCTTGATTCACATGTTGTTGAGAAAGTTAAGGATATTGAATGCATTATTGAACACATTATTGAACGCATGAGGATGCATTCTGATGCTGACTCACTCCGCACATCTGTGAAGATTGGAAAATTTGATTGTTATACAGAAGAAAGAGTATCTATTCAAAAATTTGATTGTTATACAGAAGAAAGAGAATCTATCTTCAGAAAGCTTTTGGAATGCCCATCTCTTGTAGCACTCTCCATACAGGGTTACATCCGAACGCTACTGTACAATGAGATCTCTCAAAATCTCATTAAGATTGTATTAACTGGTTCAGAAATGATGGAAGATCCAATGAAAACACTGGCAAAACTTCCTAAACTGCGTGTGCTAGTTTTAGATAACGCCTTTGGAGGGAAGGAGATTGTCTGTTCAGCACCCGGTTTCGTTGAACTCAAAGTTCTGAAAATCTTGGATTTAAAGTTCTTAGAGAAGTGGACTGTGAAAGATGGAGCTATGCCCAAGCTTTCTACTTTAGCAATTGCAAATTGTGAAAAACTAAGAGAAGTAAAAGTCTCACGAATGCCCGAAGAATTTATTCGCAGGGTCCAGATGCTTCAGGGGACTTTTCAAGTCATAATTGAAGATCAATCGCTTGCATAGCTGACGTCTATCCAAAATAATGAGGTAATTTCATAACCCTTTACACTCGAAATATGCTCAAAAGGTTGTATGCGGAAACATTTTTCTTTTCTTGATTTGCAGGCGAGTATTCGTCAATGAAGAGATTCTACTCAAGAACTATATATTTAGCCATTTCTATGATCAAATGTTTCTTTGTGTCTGATTGTGGAATTCTACTTGAAACTATTTTGTTATTTTTACTCTTTTGTGTGTTATTTTGGACAATCAGCCGCTGGTTTGGTGATTGCTTAGGAGAGAATAAAGAATGATGAGGAGTGGGGGACTTGGTCTTTGAGTGCTCAACTCTGCCTCATCATCTCAGCCAGGGTTTAATATATGTTTGTCAGTTACTATGGTGGTGATGAAGTTTGTCTGTAACAACTCATTCATAAAACATTAATCATGTTATTTCATATTTATGAATGCCAATTCTAGTTTTGCTGTTTTATGTACAAATTCAAAGTGTCATCAGTAGTTTGTAGCCGATAGGTGTACCCCTAATTTTGGTGTCCAAGCTCCGCCACCATATATCTCATCAATTGGCTGGATGAAATGATTTTTTTTTTTTATCAAATTCATGAAGCCTCAGGTTTTCTTATTTTACTTAAACTCCCAAGTAAAATTGCTTTTCAGTTTTCACATAAATGACCATCCTGGAATAGTTTGGATACAGATCGTTATGCTGGTTAGGGGGCCCCTTGATGCATGTATGGCCTAGCGACATGGATCTACACACAGGATGACATTATGCTTCCTTAAACCAGCTTACATTAAAGCAATTGAATAATTTGTCGGGTGGGGGGTCTCAATCGTTGAATCCCACTGTTGACGATTCGGTACAACACTAATATTTCATGTTTTTTCTTCAATCGGCTTCTTTCTCATTACCAGGTGATAATCATGTGTCCATCCGTATGTTCTGGTTTTGTTACAGTTACACATCTGGAAAAATGAAAAGCGTCACTCGTTACAGATGCGATCATTTGCCCCGAGCTCACATGTGTTCCATTAGGACTCCATATAAATCTCATGGCCAGTTTTCTAGCTTTTATCTGTTTGGTGTATCTAAGCTGGCATATTAGTTATAGGATCTATCTTACCAATAATTTCAGGGAATAAATTTGCATTATTTCGAATTGCGGTGCATGGTGTAAACTAGTTGAGCTTTGGGTTTAGATTTTGAAAATTAATTATGAGCTTTAGCTCCAGCCCGAAGAGCTTGAAAAATTGAGGTCTGAGCTCAAGCAAGAATTGTTGAGCTCGAGCTCAGGCTCATTCACAAATACATATTTTTATATGTATGTATGTGTTTATTAAATGAATTTCTTGTTGCCCACAAAAGCTTGTCAAACCCTTATTACTATATTTTGCTTCTAGAATTTGTGTTTGATTTTTATTGTAAATGGAGTAGATACCTGAACTATAATCCATTTGGGTTTTAAACTTTCTAATGGAAAAATCTAATCAGACTAGTAAGTCTGAAAAGTTCCTACTGCTTTCCAATCCCTGAAGAAAACTGCTGATCAATTTCTTTTGGACAAAATGCATCAAACCCCCTCTATTATGGTTAATTAACAATAAAAATCCTCTGATAAAAAAATTAATTAAAAAAGCATCATATTTTTCATAAGTAGCTCACCACCTTTTAGGATTGATTTTTAGTAAAATAAAGATAAAAAATAATTTTACCCCTTCTTTTAAATTTAAATATATTAACTCAAATTTATAAATACATATATACATAAAGTACATATTTATATACACACACGCACACAAACAAAACATTACTTAATCTATATATACGTACATATATGCAAAAAACATATATTAGGTAATATATATACAAACCAAATATATATATACACACACACATTTATATACAAACCAGTTGCCGCCGCCTCACAGAGAGAGATGCCGCCCCCGCCCCTACGCTCCTTCAAACCCCCAATCTCCACCCTCCTCCCTCCCTCCCTCCTCCGTTCTTCAGCCGCCACCCCACCCCCCCGCCCCCTTCTTTGTCTTCTCCACCACCACGTCTTCCTCTCTCCCTTTCCTTCTTCTTCTTCTTCTTCTTCTTCTTCTTCTCTCTCTCTCTCTCTCGATTTGTCTTTCCCCCTCGCGAGCAGCGGACGGGGCCGACGTCGTGGCAGAGCAAGGAGGGTGATGAGAGGCTAGGGTGGGGCTAGGGTTTAGATTGAGAAGAAGAAGATGAATCAGGGGTTTGGGGGTGACTGGGGGTTTGGTTTTTTTTTTCCTTATTTTTTAAATAAATATGAAGAATACATAAAATTGAATTGGAAGATTAAAAATGTGATTTTAGTAGAAGAAATACAATAATATTTACAATCAATGCGCGTGCAATATACCAGAATTTTTTGGCTATTTTTGAAAATCATACGATTTTGAATGGACTTAAAAAAAAAAAAAAAAAAAAACAGAAGTAAGAAAATTTTTAGAAACTTTCAGCAATTTTAAATAAAAATATTTTTTAAAATATTTTTAATTATTATATTTAAACAAAAAACTAATTAATTTAAAAAAAAATTATACTATAAAAAAATTATTATTATTATTATTTTATTTGTTTGAGCCCATACCCACATCAACAGGCAAACATGTAATGTCAAACCACTTCGGGGCCTATGGAGACACAATCACACAAATGAGTGTTAAACCCATTATAAAACTAGGTTAATAACGCATCTGCAGTGCCTATCAGGATAATTTATTTGGCAAGAGCTACAAGGGCCGTTTGTATGGGTTTAACCCCTTATAAAATTAGTACATTCAATTATAATTGTTTTTTTTTATTGAAGTAATTTATTTTTTTAAAAAAAATAACTACTTCTTTTCTGAAAAAAAAACTTCGATCCAAATGGGCTCTAATTAGGTCATTTGCTCCACCGTGTTGCAACAACTCTCTTTTTGCAGTCCAATAAGAAAATTGTGGACAAGTCGACAATATATCAATGACACAAGGACTAGGGCTGTCAATGGAGCGGATTTTAATCCGAATCCGATCTGAGTCCGATCCGAATTTTAGGATATTCGACCAATTAAAATATTTGATGGGTTAGATCCCATAGCAAATATCCATAATCCGAAATAAATGGATTGGATTTGGAATCAATGAGTCCGATCTATTAAAGATCCGAATCTGAAATTTTATAATATATTTTCACTGATTCTGTTGGTTTTCCATAGGAAAATTCCATAGGTTTTTGATTGTTTTCTTGTAGTGGCAATGACCACCGAGAGTCCGGCAAAATTGAACTAAAATTGACAATTTTCTTTAAATAATAGGACTAAAATTAAACTTGGTATATTTAGAGGACGAAAAATCAAAACGGTAATAGATAGCGGTCGAAAATTATAATTTTCCCAACAAACTAATAGAATTACAAAAATTAATAAATTAAATAACTATAAAAATAATAAAATATAAAATTAATAAATTAAAATAAAATAATAAAATAAGAATAATTTCACGAAAATTAGCCTAAAAAAAAGTCATATCAATCACCAACTTCTTATAATACCCTAATGGGAAGACTCTTCTCTGGTGGGGACGTAGGTTTTGGGTGCATGCCTCGCTCCACCACAAGGGTGCAGGTGCGTGAGGTTTGGTATCAGGCGGCGATTGGCATTTCGGCTGTTTTATAGCCCGTCCAGCGGGTATCTATGGGAGTTTAGTGCTATCGAGAAAACGACAAGAGTTTTTCCAACAACTCTTCCTTTGCTAGACAATCATCGAAATTGTTCACTTTTGACAGACGTCCTGACGGATTATTCTTGCCTGTATATTCTGCTAAAAAATCGACCTTTCTTTTAAGCTACATTTGGAACAAGGATTTTGATGAGAAAAATTGGGAGAAAAATAAAAATGATAAAAAATGAAAGCACAAAGTACTATTATTTGAAGCAAAGAAAAAAATTTTCATCCTATTTTCCTTATCAAAATTCAAGAACCAAACGGAGGATTAGTGTTTGCAATTGAGGAACTTGCATAAGGCAGTGCACAAGGATATAAAACATTTATTGGTGTTTGAAGTTTTAAGATCTTGAATGTCTTTGAAATTTCTTGAAAACAATCGAATGTGATGCGAGGAATTGTTCCAAATTTAGGATACAATATGTAAAATAAACATCATAATTAAGGCATTATGAGCATATCATCCTTCATTCATCTCGTCGATGTTTCTGAAACCCATTTGTCAAAAATATGCCAATTCACAAAAGAAAAACAACATAACCTATTGATAAAATAGTTAAACTACTGTAAAGGAAAAAACAAAAAATGGAGAGCTAACGAAATTTTGGCAGACCAGATCCCCCACCCCACATTTTAAATGTACGACATGTGTAAATCTAACGGCAGAATATTTAGTCTCGTTAATTGTATTTTTTGCATTATCTAATTTGGTAGGAAATCTCTTTTCTATCGTTAAGTAAATCTTCAAAATTTACACGTATTGTACATCTAGAATGTGGGGCAAGGGATGGGGTATTATTATGGGGTAGGGGATCCGGTCCGAAATTTTAGAGGAAGAAAAGATGTTTGCCCATATAAAACTTATTAATATTCCTAAAAAGAAACTAGGAACTATTTGTTATAAAATATAACATTTTTTTTTGACACTAAAAGAAAGCAATTAGGAAGTTATTACAAATAACCCACCATTTCCATATCATAAATATTTCTTCTTTTTTTTTTTCATCTCAACCATTCACCAATTGGTGTATATTAATAAATTCTTAAGGCGGGCTACAAGTTCATTAGGTAAAAGGCGTTGAACTTCTCTCAATTTTCTTTAATATTATTTTTTAACTTTCTTTGTAATTTTTTTATTTTTTATTTTAAATTATTTTATTTTAACTTATCACTAATTTATAAATCTATTAAAAAAATAGTTAAAATATTTTGATAGTATGCATACTATCAAAAATTTAATATGTCATTAAATTATAATATTTTTTACATAATACACACGCAACAAATATATCAATATTGCTAGCATCTATCTTATTCATTAGATCCTAACAACCCTTCAGTAAAATTGATCTGTTTGAAACGGTCAATTTATTATCGAAAATTTCTTGGCCCAATAGTGAGGAGGACGTTTCGTAAATCAAAGCAGCCATGGATTTAATTTCACATACGTAAACTTTATTTTGCCTATATAGTAGTTTGGCTGTAATCGCAGAGCATGGAGTTTGTTATTAAGTGGAAAACTGGGGACCTTTCAATGGAGACTAGGAGTTACGATGTAAATATCAATTGAGACCTTTCAATCAAATACAACTATCATATTTCATAATCAATTAAATATCAATTCAAAAAAAAACACAAAATTAATTGAATTAGTGTAATATAAAACTCTACAATAAATAATTTAAATGAAAATTATGGTGAAAACCACCCGCAGATTGAATGAGATAAGTGAGCTGAACAAAATTTAAACTAAGAACAAAAGAACTAAATTTGAATAGTACAATTTCATGACATGATGATAATTTTTGAGGAAAAAAAATGCAAAGAAGCGAATTGACTCACCTTAATACAATTAAACCTATTAACATAGTTTTCATTAAAATAAAATAACAACAAAAGATCATTGAATTAGTACAATATAAAACAAAATAATAATTAATTTAAAGATAAATTGAATTATTAAACAATGTATGCACTAAAATAAAAATTAAACATATCATTGAAAGAGTGCATTGACTCAGTTTGATACGATTAAATCTATTGTTGAAGTTTTCATTAAATTAAAAACAAAAAAGATTGTTGATTTAGTGCAATACAAACTCAACAATAGAACAAACAAAAGTCCAAGTCATAGCTGTATGAATGATAAACATGTATGTAAAGATCGAAAAAAAAATCACATTATTTAATACATATAATAGACAAGTACTTACCTTTAAGAGAAATTATCACCATTAAAAGGATCAATACACAACAAAAATTTGTGGGGCTAATACGATTGTTTACTCCATTATGTTAGACCCATTATATACATATATATATATATATATACATATACATACCATCATAATAGCACTCTCTCCTCTCTCAATGAACTGGAAGTACATTACTATTGGACACATTTTCCGTTCTATATATATTCTATATAATATATACACCATCATAATAACGCTCCTCTCTCTAAAAAAAAAATGTACAGAGAATACATACTGTCTAATGTCTATATTGTAATAATGTACATGTGTTTTTCAAGCATTTTCCATTCTATATACATACATAAGTATATGTGTATATATATATACACGTGTGTGTGTGGACCACCATAATCTGTACTCTTTCCCAATATATACGAAAGTACATAATCATAATCCTCTCTCTCTACATATATATATACAAAAATGAAATTTATGTTTTTGTGTGTGTATTTATCTCTCACTATATATATGTATAGGAAGCATACTCTTTGCCAATTGGTCCGTACATCAAGCATTTCTTAAAGAGTCAAGATATTAATGGCACTCTATATTAATTGTCCATTGCTCCATTCACAAACTTTTATTTAGAGATTAACTAAAATACGAATTCATTTTAAAACACTTTTGATGGTGAAACATATGAAATTACTACAAATAATAATAATAATAATAATGATAATAATAATAATAATAATAATAATAAGTATCATCTTATCTTATTATTATTATTATTATTATCATTATTATTATTATTGCCGTCGTCATCATTATCATCACCTTTCACCAATATAAAACCATTTGGCAAAAATTTTAACATCAACTTTGATTCTTTATTTTTGTCCTTTTTTCTTGCTATGTCCTATGTCAACTCAATAACACGCATATGATCACAAGCTAACCAAATTTACAAATTAAACAATAAAGTGAATTACAGCATTTTTGTCTGACACGTCAAATTAAATAAATTGCAAAGGGGATATATATATATATATATATATATATATATGTACATGAAGCATATTGTTTGAATACTAAAATATGCCATTTTCTATGTGTGTGTGTGAGAGAGAGAGGATAACAAACAAACAGTTAATTGTCTTTTAAATCAAGAAATCATTGGTACAAACTTAAGAAAATCATTATTCTTTTCTTGTGATCTCTATTGTCTTTTCTTTTTTTCTATTAAATCATTTGTACATATTTCTATATATGTATAATATATTGTCAGTCTCTCTCTCTCTCTCCCCCCCCCCCCCCCCCCGCACCACCATATATGTGTGTGTCCGTCACCATATATATACATACATATATATAGATACATATCATCATATATTTCTATTGTCTCTCTCTCTCACCATATATATATATATGTATACGTATATATGTGTATATATATCACCATATATATGTATGTATAGGTAGAAAACAAATCCGTTTAATTGCATGGTACTCTGTAATTCATTTTTGATCAAAAATAAGCATCAAAATCAAGGCTAACCATCTATAGTTAACAATAATTCTACAGTAGTTGTGTGGTTACATCAATAAAAAAAATTTAAAACAAATGAGAAAACATATGATATATTTCAACATTATACATCATGATATGGTTCAAAAAAAAATCACCATATTTATATATATATATATATGTATATGTATGTATATATATCATCATTAATCTACTAATATGCACACTCACTCTCTATACATCTAAGATCCTATTATCCATTAAACTCTATTAATCTCTCTCTCTCTCTCTCTCTCTCTCTCTACAATCAAGAAGAAAGAAAAAAGTGAATAAAAAGAAACTTAAAAATAACAACAAATGTACCAGAAAAATAGGAAACCTTTGACCAAAAAAAAAAAACACTATCATACAAGGGAAAAAATAAGAAACATAAAATTGTACTGGGAAAAAAATAAGAAACTTAAATATGGCTTGAAAAGTTATCTCAAAAGGTACCAACAGGTACATTTGCCAAAAAAAGGAAAATATGAAAATGGCTTGAAGTTACTGAAGTGATTTGTTTTCCTTTTGAAGATGTACCTGTCGGTATTGTAGTCCAAAAGGTAAAAAGAAAAAAATAAAAACTAGCTCCTTTTTTGGCTTGTGTGCCTTTTTGAATTAAATTAAAAGTCATGATTGCATTGAAAATGATATTTTTTGTTTTAAAACAATTTAAAATTCTAAAAAATTAGAATTTGGTCAAAATTAGAGGGTTTGAGTCAAACACATTCTTCAAATATATAATAGTATTGATTGATATTGATATTTATAGAGAGCGGCGGGGGGCGGGGGGGTTGTAATTCCAATTAAATACGACTATCACATTTCATAATGAATTATTAATATCAATAATAAAAAAAAAGTAACCAAATAATATAAAAAAATAAATTGCTATGAAATAGCAAAACAAAAAAAAAAACATATATATGAGAATCAAACATATAACTTTTTTAGTTATAAAGCCTCCTCATTATCATCGAGCCAAGCAACCCTTGGCAACAAGAAATCAAAATTTGAAACTAAATAATTAGTAAATTAACAAAATTTAAAACACATAATAAAGTGGAAACAATGAATCTAGTCGACACGAAGAGTTTAAATCATGATCATAATTTTTTTTTTAAAAAAATAAATAAATAAAACAAAGGAGTTTACACGCTTCCTAAAAGTATCAGATAAACCCCTAATCGAGTCAAATTCAAACTATTCACATTGTTTGTCATGTTACATAAGTTGATAACTACTACAACAACCTGGCTATTCAGACTGCGTATGTGTGTTAGTGTAAGGAAACAATTTTCTAATCAACTTGCAATATAATAAATTGGCATCTTTGATAACTAGCTAGATTCATCGCACACCAGCCTGTTATATGCGTTAACACTTGAAGACAAAATGCGATTAGTTTGATTAATATTTAATATTATCTTTAGAGTCTTTAGACAAGGGGCAAGTTAAACCATGCGGCAAGAAATAAATTATAACGATAAAACCAACGCTACTTTCTTTTATTTAAGATTTAGGAATTGACGTCGTTATTCCAATTAATAATCGTTCATCTCATTAACAAAGACCAACCGATCAAGTCAATTTATTATATTCTTTTATTTATTTATACTTGGTCGGCCTTTTGATGTCAATTTAATTAACAAGTGTAATAAGAAATTTCTTTGTTACGAGAAAAATAATCAACTAGCTCAGATTTTTTTAATTATAATAACTATTATGTCATTTATTCTAAATCATTTTTTCCCACTCAAGTTGGCAAAACACGTGATGATGCCTTCCTCAGTCAGACCCCGAAGTTTTGGTTGTAACTTATGAGGGGAAGACAAGACATTTGGATTTTTATATAAAAGAAAGATGAGATTGTAATTAATTAATACAATGATTGACAATTTGGCATTATAAAAATTTAGTTCTTGATTGGGTTGTTAAATGAAATAAATAAAGAGTTGGTACAAAAAGAAAACGTCACCAAATACAATGCAATCTTTCCTATCATTGAATAATTTATTTCTCTTAAGTAATTTGGTTTTCATTAAGATTGCATTTGATAAGAGTTTATGGGTAGGATTGTACAAGTATTTCATTCATAATTATATTTGGTAGAATATTTTTTGATCCTTTATAAATTTCAGGTCCAATTTTTTATTCATCAATTTATATTGGATAACTCATCCCACCATGGGATTGGGATGCGTAATTCAATTGTTTTGGATTGAATATATAAGAGTTGTGTTTTACCGTATTATCGTTAAATTTAAATAATGGGGCCTAAATTTGAAAGTTTTCGTAATCTGCTTCTAATTCATACTGGAAAAAGAACACTACCAACCACTCTTCAAATGATATCTTTCAAAATAATACTTGCCACCAAACAAATTAATGCAATGGATTAATAACATATATATCTAATGATTCCGATTCCGTTATCATAGACAATCTTATATTATTGTCAAAAGCAAACTAAATGTATAATTGATGATAACAAATCCTTTACGCACTAGGATATTGGCTGACAAGTTAATGGGTAGACTCGGTCATTCCAATACTGTATCCAATATGGGCCTAATTAATGAGAACTAGGGATTAATAATGATTATGACTAATTGTGTGTGAAATACTAATGCACTTTGTATCAAATATGGGCCTAATGAGAATTAGGGGTTAATCATGATTTTGGTAGATTTTTTTTTTAATTTCAATCGCTCGTCAATACACAATGTATATTAATGATTGTAACAAATAATATATTAAACAAAAATATTATAAAAGATTTAGACTGCTCCATATAAGCGTTTATTGAGAATGTGTGTGTGAGATTTTTTGGGGGGACCTTTGTTTCTTTCAAATTTTAATAGATCCTGAGGATTTTGTGGACATCAGCAATTCTCTCCTTTTTTTTTTTTTTTTTTTTTTGTGAGTGACCAAACCAACTCTTCATACCGCCAAATTTCTCGGAATCAACTAGTTTTAACAATATATGTAAATTATTTTCAGGACTAACTTGAAGTCAAGACCGTCTTATTTGGACTCTCAGTTCAATGCACTTGCTGAACGGGCGGGATCGGCCCATAGCCCAGATATGGGTGGCCCATAGACTAGCCATGAATATAAAAGCCAGACTGTAATTTGTATGGGCCTAAGTTCCCTCGAAAGTTGAGGGAAAGGGCGTGAATCCAGCGGATTTTAATTCTGAATTTAAGTATTTTCTATCAATTAAAGTATTTCATGGATTAAATAGGACTATAAACACTCATAAACCAAAATAAGTGCAAAAAAATCTATTTTCATGAAACCCTCAATTTTGTTTTTTTATTTTATCATCTACATAACGAAATTAAAGTAATCGATGACTCGGGTTCAAGAATGTAGCAGATTTTGAGTATAAAAATATTTATTCGAAGTACATTTTCAGAATTACGTAATATTACTATTGCATAATATCAAACTTTGTGCAATTCTTAAGAGCAAAGCTTAATGGGTTTAATTTGTTCCGTAATAGGAAAATAAACTTGATTTAAGTAGAATTAATATGAATGTATGCAGTATATTATGTTGAAATTGCAATATACGGATGGATGTTTGCAAAATTGGGTTGAAATTGTGGAGTATGTCTATAAAAATTTGATGTAAAAAATCCATTGGCCAAATAGAATTAGTATGAATGCTCGCAATATATTATGTTGAAATTGCAGTATAATAATCAATGTTTGTAAAATTAGTTTGAAATTGTGGCATATATCCGTTATGTAACATCTCATGTTGTATATCAAAAAATACACTATAAATGTATAAATAGGTATATAGTTGTATGTTTGAAAAGAACTTTTATTTTTTCTTTAAAATTTTGTTACTCATTCTTACATGAATTGTACGTTGACTAAACAATCCCCTTAGCTTTTGCCTTACTAGCTTTACAAACTGCTTCACTATGGATTGAAATTCGCAACTACTCAACGATGCAAAAGCTAAGGGGATTGTTTTGCCATAACTAATATCCCAATCATATAGACTAAATTCTAAACAATCAGTTTAAATCTGCTATTATATTTTTATACAATATTGTTTGTTACACTCATTAATATACGTCACGTGTATTGATGAGTTATTGAAATTAAGAAAAAGAATCTACCATAATCATTACTAACCCCCAATTCTCATTAGGCCCATATTGGATATAGAGTGCATCAATATTTCACACACTGGATACAAAGTGCATCAGTATTTCACACACAATTATTCATAATCATTATTAACCCCTAATTCTAATTAGGCCCATATTGGATAAAGTATTTGAATGACTGAGCCTATGGTGTGTAAAGGATTGGTTGTCATGATTTTTCAGTTTTTTGGTCAATTGAAACTGGCTAACAAACTCAGACCAGTTCCTCAGGAGCTAACAAATGCAACATCGCATAAGAAGGCGAGTCCCAGAGGACAAACTTATCGACGAACCCATGGCCTAGCTTCATCATCCCATTTGCGCATGAATTTCCGGCCCTAGCTAGGAGTATAGAGGATCCTAACAGTCCAGGGTTTCCTCAAGAGCGAACCACAATCCAAAATGCTCATTACCAATTTGATGACCAATGCAGAATCAAGTTCAACATAGAGCTTTTCCACTCTTCTCTCCCAAGCTAAATGTAACTCATCTCTAAGCTCCAACAACCCCACAACTGTGATAGTAGTGTGTCCAAGATTGAGGGAGAAACCACATATCCATTTTCTGAGATGATCTCTCAACAAACCCCCAGCCGCCGCCGAGTCCTTGTTTTGGAAAACGCCGCCATCCATATTTAACTTCACCAAGCCTGTTTCTCGTTTTCTCCATATTGCACGTTCCCAAGGTCCCGACATGCAATTCTATCTTTCGCCTGATAAGCTAACTCCATAGCCATGCAGTCATCTAATGGTATTGACTACACGCCTTTGTTCTGAGCTAACCACAACAATTAGATGGTGCTCAAGAACGCAGTTTCCCACCTACAGGTGGGTAAAATGATATTCCTGAAGGAGCACTTGAGGTTATTGAGGAGTCATGTTTGTTACGGTACCGCTCTAAACTGAGCCCATTGAGTGGGCTCAATAATGTGTTCCCACACCTGTTGCAATCTTGAACAACTTACAAAAATATGTATGAAGTCTTCCCGTGCCGCAAAACACCCCATTCATGCGTCCGAATCCGTCAAACCCTTGTCGAATCGCAGGGCATTGCACAAGAGAGAGTTATATATGACCACAAAGCCATAGGAGTATTTTCATTTTTTCCGGGCACTTTAACCTCCATATCCAACCCCACTCTTCGGTAATGTGCAGCATGGTTCGCCATAACGGTTGCGGGGAACGAAACAGAGGCTACCGTTCCAGTTCCATTGTAATGTTGCGGAACGGTCGCGGCCGTTCCGCATATAAATTTTTATATTATTATTACTTTAATAAATCAAAAATATATGATAATTTATAGATTAAAAAAATATAAACATGTATTTTTTTATAAATATCATAATTTTTTTTTGTAATAATATCTTGAAAGAAAGATATACTTTGAAATTTTTATTTTATTTGGTTTGGGTATTGAATTTTTTTTGTAAAAATAAAAGCAAACATAATTACACATTTTTAACTCAATTTCAATATCAAATAATTCCATAATTATTTGTTGCACAAAATGCCTTTGTTTCTTTTAAATTTTAATCAATAAAAATTTAAAAATTAATAGCACAATCATATTATAAAAGTTATTATTCTTCTATTTTAATTTACTTATTATGAATCTTTCTTTTTTTTTTTCTTTTACAGATAAGTTGTATGTCTTTTTCTCTTACGTAAGCTCGTCGATTTTTGCAAAACAGTAAGCTTTTGGACTAAACCCGTTCCGTTCTGCCCATTCCGACCGTTCCACCGCTGCGACGACGCAAAAAAAGGGTGGAACGGCCGTTATAACGCCGCGATACTTCAAACTGTGACAAACACTGGAACAACGGAATGGAGGGTGGCGTTCCAGTTCCGTTCCGACTGTTATCGCGGCGTTCCGGCGAACCATGATGTGCAGTGGAACCAAAGTCTTGGAAGAAAACTAATTATATGTTTGACATACAAGTTAGAATACCATTTGCCGCTCCCAACCAAATTCTAACATCGTCAGCTTGCCTATTGAAAGGGATAGCGACACTTAAAATGCATGGCATGTTTGACTTCAGCTGGAATATGGGTATGAAGGCCCGTTTGGATGAATTTAAAAAAAAAATACTTTTTAAATGATATTTTTTATTGCAGAGCCTTTTTTTTTTAACCCAAACAGTTTTACTTTTGGATACAATAGTTAAAAGTGATTTAAAAGGTGTTTTTTAAAGTTACTCTGGGATAGCTTCTAAAAAATGCCCCTGATTATTTTTTTTTTCTGGCTTCTCCTTTTTTTAAAAGGTCCATCCAACTGTAATTTCTTTATTTGAAGTGTTTTTTTTAAAAATATATTTTTTTTGTTTAAAAAAATCTATTCAAACGGGCTCGGAGTCTTATCAAATTCCAAGAGGCATCATGCAAAATAATATCCAACACCATTAACAAGGCATCGTTTTCGTGGACATGACCGCCAATTTGGTCCTTCAATGTGGAACTAATAGACTTATTGTAAACCAAATCACTTAAAAACAATTTCAAGAGAAATAAATTATTTGACGATAGGAAAGGTGGCATTGTATTTCGCCACCAACTCTTTATTTATTTTATTTAACAACCCAACAAACAACGACTTTTTATAATGCCAATTATTCTATTAATTAGTTACATTCTCATCTTTCAAAAAAAAAAAAGAGAAAAAAGAAAGAATCTTTTAGATAAAAATCCAGATGTCTTGTCTTCTTTTCAAAGGTTTCAACCAAACTTCGAGGTCTAACGGTTTAGCATATGTTGGAAAAACACCGGTCGGGCTCCTTCACCATAAAATAGTATTATGTTTTCTTCTCCATTTATTAATACACGTCACGTGTATTGCTGAGCGGTTGAAATAAGAAAAAAAAATATTTAAAATTTTTTTCATATCATAATTTTTTTTCCTTATCTCAAATACTGACCAATACATGCACATGATCGTCGCAAACCTCAATTTAAGATAAGTGTCATTTTTTACTTGTTTTGTTCTTTCTTTCTCCAATTACATATTTTTCTTGATTCTCCTTTCTTTTCTCTTATTTCCCACTTTGTAATATCTCATTTTACTTTCTTTATACTTATTTTCTTATTTTATTTTATTTTAATTTATTTGATTTTATTTTTACTTTCACTGATCTTTAATTTAATAAATATATTAGAAATAGTTAAAAATTTATATTTATAAAAAAATTAATAAATATCTATAAGATATCTATATTTTATAATTATTGTTTGCGTTATAAATTCTTTTTTTTTTTTTAAATTCTATTGCCAACCACTGTTAGAAGATAAATATATTTTTATACTTCTTGAGGTTCGAACTTGGTTTCCCACAAGTGAAGAAAAGAAATATATTTCAAGGTCGCCGGATCTTTTTTACCAAAAACATATATGTTTTCATTTAATGACCTCATACTTAACTGTAGGTTCCTGCCATCCAGTACGCGTTGGTCGATCCATGCAAACCTTGCACACCACATGCACAGGACCGTCGCACGCGCATATTGTCTACACTATGCATGACCGACTCTCATGTAATAAAAATATAATTAATTTACTAACAACATGATCAAAAGTAAGAATCCTTTGAAAAACAATGAGATCCCAGTTTTTTCAGGGTTAAGAATCACTTCAAGAAAATAAGTAAATTTAGAATAATATAATAAGTGATAATAAAAAAATTATCATTAATTTTATATATTTAGTAACGATAAAATTATATTGTCATAAAATATAGTTGTCACAAAATCAATGGTGACAATGTAGTGTAAAAAGATGACAACATATTGCAATCATAGTTAATGAGACACATATGGTGGCAATTTAGTTACAATGAAATTTTATCTCAAAATCTTAATGACATTTATTTTGTCACCAAATTATCATTATAAGTGTATCATTACTTGTTAATGATTATCGCTAAAACATTATTTTTTATCATCATTGAGTGAATATTATGACAATATAAAATTTATTATCACTAAAAAAAACTTAATTAATGACAAAACACAAGGTATTGCCAATTAATACAATTATTGATGATAATTTTTACATTGTTACTTTTATATCTTATCATTAATATTATTTTTTCTTAAAGTGAACAATTTTTTTCACACATCTATGAGTCTTCATGGTCGTTACAATCTTTCAAACTAAGAACACAAGTTCCATCCTTTTTCTTTAAACATGTGGTTTATGGTTATCTCTTCTTCAAGATTGTTACTAAAACCATCATCCTTAGACTCAAGCCCCTTATTAGTGAGCTCATTAGCCCCACACAAAGTAGCTTTATCCCGGGGAGGAGCACCCATGATAATATTCTTGTCCTTCAAGAACTTGTTCACACTATGAGAGCTTCTAAAAGCCAAAGGGGGGGACATGATTCTTAAAATCGACCTTGAGAAAGCATACGATAAGGTTAACTGGCAGTTTCTTGAGCAAACCCTCACCTTTTTCCATCTCCCACCCACACTCACCCGACTCATCATGAGTTGTGTCACTAGTGCTCAACCCTCCATTCTTTGGAATGGTGAACCGTTAGATACCATCCACCCCAACTGTGGACTCCGGCAGGGAGACCTCTTATCCTCTTACCTTTTTGTCCTTTGTATGTGTTCACACAAAATTTCGTATTTTGTAAATACAAATTACAAGTCGAGAAATATATGTGACAAATATTTGAAAGGAATATGATTTAGTGAAAAATAATCTCTGAAGATCAATCCCCTGATTCTTTTTTCCAAATTTGATTTGATATTCTAATAACGCGATTCGTGGGCTGAGTAGCTTGATCACGAATCAAATGCCGAGAACTTGGATGAACACCGTGAAGGACGCCGTGAACACCATGGATTTGACTTGACTTTGACTTGAATTTGACTTGAAGAAAAAAAATCGATTTGCTGGTTTAACACCTTGATTGCAGATCACACGCCTTATTTAGATGATTTTCGCGAAGAACGCCGTGAACATCGCCTTAATCACCATGGATTTGAATTGGGAGAAACGCCAAAACGTGGGGCTAACACCTTAATCGCGGATTGAACGCCTTGCTTTGATGACTTTCGCGAAGAACGCCGGGAATTTCGTCTTTGATCTTCACGAATCTTCTTGACCTTGCCTTGAGAGAACTTCGGGATCTTTTTGGCTTCTCTTGCTCTTGGAAACTTCTTGATGTCCCCTTTGAGCTCCAAATGACCCCCTATTTATAGGTGTTTATACAGGGTCTTTAGATTGCTAGCAACTTCTTCGATATTTATCTCTTTAATATAAATTATTTTTAAAGAGAAAAATATAATTCGCGTGTCATTATTTGATTGGTCCACGGGACCAAATGTGCCACTTGTCACCATTTGATGGGTTTTGGACTTTCGGGCTGCAAGACTTGATTTAATTGGCCGTGACACTTCATATAGATATGTGGCGATGCCTCATTCGCCGGTAGCATAAATATTAAAATATCAATTAAAATTAACTATTTAATATTTGGAATTAAGTTTAGGAAATTCCAAATTTTAAAAATAGAAATTTTAATTAATATTTAATATTTTAATTTACACTTATCAATTTTTAATTGGACGAAAATTTAATTGCCAACAGTATGGAAAGGCTAGGGTATATGATAGAGGAAGCCATTGGCTCTGATACTTGGAATCCGGTTGCTAGTTGTCGCGGTGAACCTAAGGTTTCCCATATGTTCTTTGCGGATGACATCATTCTTGTAGCCCAAGCCACCCATCAGAATGCTGTCACCATCAATAAAATTCTCGAGCTCTTCTGTGAGGCCTCCAGCCTTAGGGTGAACCTTGACAAGTCTAGAGTCTTCTTTTCCCCCAAGACCGAACCGTCTATTAAAATGTACCTTGCCGCTACCTGGGATTGGGATCACTAGGGACATTGGGAAATACCTAGGAGTGAGAGTTACCAATGGTCGAAATGTGAGTAGAAACTATGCAGACATTATTGAGAGGGTGCAAATAAGCTTACTTCTTGGAAAGCGAAGCACTTGAACCTTGCTGGGAGGATAACACTCATTCAAGCGGTTACTTCGGCTATCCCAGTTTACTCCATGCACACTAGCTATATTCCATCCAAGATTTGCAACCACTTGGATAGAATGAAGCGTAGTTTTCTTTGGGCCGCCGACGGAAACCCGCGGAGGGTTCATCTCGTTGGATGGGATAAGGTGACTAGAAGCAAGAACAATGGGGGACTTGGGTTGAGAGAGGCGATACAGACAAATATGGCATTGCTTGCCAAATTAGGGTGGAGAGTTTTGAGGGGAGACAACACCTTGTGGGGGGATATCTTTAGAAGTAAGTACCTCAAGGGAGATATTATACTCTAACACAAGCCTAAGAGCCAAGCTTCTTTTCTTTGGAAAGAGATAGTTAAAAGCATCAATATAGGGGGAGGTAATATTGGTTGGAGGATTGGGAATGGAGAGAACGTTTCTATCTGGTATGATAGGTGGGTTAATGGCGGGCCGAAACTGTGTGACATTTTGGGGGATAGGATTGTTCAGGAGGAAAATGATTGGAGAGTTTCGAAAATTATGGACCCAATTGGGAACTGGAACCTCGCATCCTTTAGAACCAATGTTCCAAATGAAGTTAGGCAAGCTATTTTTAGTATACCAATTTCCTATGATAGGCTCATAAAGGATGCCTGCATATGGGGTGACAATGGCATGTTTACTTGCAAATCCGCTTATCACACACTTGTCACTAAAACTAACTCCATTTCTGTTTTAAACCCTAAGAAATGAGTATGGCTCTGGGCAGTTAAATGCCCACAAAAAATCAAATTGTTCCTTTGGCTTTGTTCTCGCAATGCTTTGTTCACAAATTCCACACGTTATGATAGGAACATAGCCGAGAGTGACCTTTGCCCTAGATGCAATCAAGGTAGGGAGGATCTTCACCTCCTTGTCCTCCAGTGCCCTATGGCAAAACGGATATGGGAGCTCATCGTCCCCCCGACTGAACTCACACGATTTCTTTCTCTTGCTTGGCCGGATTGGTTACAAGTTAATACCTCATCCCGTTTCCGCAATATTCTCATTCTTGAGTGTGAGTGGCAACATATTTTCTTCTCCACCATTTGGTGCCTTTGGACTTCTAGAAACAACTCAGCTTTCAATAACCATCAAGAAACCCCCACGAAAACAACATTTTCTATTAAGCGACTTGCGGTTGATCTTATGCAACTGTTCCCTCGTTTTGAAACCTTACCAAGGCAAAGAAGAGTTGACATCAAATGGGAAAGACTAATGGATGGTTGGATAAAGCTCAACACAGATGGAAGCCTCTATGAAACAACACAATCGGCGGCAGCAGGGGGTCTGGCGAGGAATGCGAGAGGGGAGTGGTCTTTGGGTTCGCATGCAAGCTGGAGGACATCACTATCACCTTAGCAGAGTTGCTTGGGCTACGAGAAGGACTGAGGATTGCATGGGATAGAAGAATGCCGAAGCTAATGGTGGAGATTGACTCCAAAGCCACAATTGATCTGGTTCTCAAAGGAAATGTGAATTCGCACCCCTATGGGAACATTCTTCAAGATTGTAGGGAACTTATGCGCAAACTGTGGGAGATCAGTTTGGTGCATATTCATAGAGAGCACAACGAATGTGCTGGTTTACTTGCCAAAATAGGGTATGGCCTCACACAACGATGCATGATTTGGGATGAACCTTTGAAGGACATTCAACGCCGTCTAAGGGAGGACATGATTTCAGTTGTGTAATCCCCTCTTCTTTTTTGTAACCAAAAAAAATATATATTTCCAAAATTGACACTTTCATCAAATCTTTTCACAGTTGTCTCTTTTTCTTAGAAAAGAATGAGTTCACTTAAAAGATTGTACCAATTACAAGTTTGAGTTTTCATTCGTTTATGTTGTAAAAATGTCGTTCCAACCAAAATTTTGAGTTTCTTCATTTGTGTTGTAATAAAGTCTTTAAGATTTTATGCTTTTACGCTTTAAAAGTAGTATAAGAAAATAAGTAAATTAGTGACGATATAATAAATAATGATAAAAAAAATTATTATTAATTATATATATTTAGTGACAACAAAATTATATTGTCACAAAATATAATTTGCACAATATCAATGATGACAACATAATGTAAAAAGGTAACAACATAGAGCAAAATTGATAATTAATGATACACTTATGATTGCAACTTAGTGACAATAGAATCTTATCACATATTTCTAATGATAATTTTTTTCACTAAGTTGTCACTATAAATGTGTCATTAATTATCAGTGGTGACAATTAAAACATTAATTATTGTCACAATTGAATGATATTGTGACAACATGGAAGTTGTTACCAAAACAACTTAATTAATGATAATATAGAAGGTATTGCCAATGACATTTAATACAATTATTGGTGGCAATTTTTATATTGCAACTATTGGGTTTTTTCTCTCTTTATGTGGTCTCACATATTAATTCAATGTACATAGTTTGCTTCTCATTAAAGGAGCCCAATTGTGTGATCCGTTGAGAAATAAAGTTAATTGGCTTACAGAAATATTACACTGAGTATGAGCCTTTCATGCGTGTAGAAGTCCAGTCACATTTTAATTATGTTTGATGGGCCATAATTAAAGTGTTTTGACATCATGCATATTAGGGTGTGGTTCCTAAGCCAGAAGTACGACATTTTTCTTTCTGCCTCATCTCAGAGATAATAGAAGAGTTATGGCGTTTTTCTTGGCTTAGAAGATCACTAACCCCAGGCTCCAACTTTCTTCCTTATCTCTAATGGATCAAGGTTAGTAGTTCCTATTAAACCATTATTTGATTATTTACTAGTGGTTTCGTGCATAATCAATTCATAGAAATTGTGTATTATATTTTGTATTATGGGTTACTATGTTTGAATCCATATTTATTAAAGTTTTCAACAAGTGGTATTCGAGCAGAACTAGATAGATAATATGTTTTTATTTGTGATCTATTCTGTTACATATATAATCAAATATGTTCTTATTTGTGATCTATTTCGTTACTGTTTGATGTTTTTGAGCATGCTTTAATTAATTTACTATATATATGTTTATGTTTGATATATATTGTCGATGTATGTTGATGTTTGATATATATTGTCAATACATGTTCATGTTCATGTTCATAAATCTGGATTGATTTCTGGCTTTATGTGATTTTGAATTTTCTTTGATATGCAATCTGAAAAAATATCAAGGACTTCTGGTACTTTTAATTTCCACACTGTATTCCAGAAAAACAAAAAGAGAGGGAGGGCTATAAGAAGAAAAACAAAAAAAAAATGCCAAAATCCTAATACGTGTGAATAGCGAATGTCAAACCCAGGACCATGAATCAGGTAAATGCATTCGCAACCACTAGAATATCATTTTGTTTGTTGACTTGGTTATGTGCAATAATATTATCATAGTTGTTATTTTAAAAAAAATGCAAATGTACGAAGTCGAACTCTGGTCTAGAAAGTAGAACCACTACATGAGGCCGTCAGGGCAACTTAATGGATTATGTATGTGGATATTTAAACGTATAAATACCCATGTGTGCCTAATATGTTGCAAAGCAACCTCTATTAGGTAAAATTTACCTATTTCGGAAAACTATGCATGCTTTCATCTATGCTAAATAATCGGTCCAAAAGAAGATTATTTTGGCCAGATGATTAAATTTTCACAAATATGTAATATATTGTGTAGCTTTGTCTATAAAAAATAATCGGTCCAACGGAAGATTGTTTTGGCCAGATGATGGCTAGTCATAAATATGTGAAACATTTTGGAACATGCTAGTAATTTGTCAGTCCAAAAAAAGACACATTGCTAGGTAGTTTTAATTGTTAATATTTATGAATTATATGACACCATTTATAAGTTGTCATTTTGTCAAAAGACGAAATAACAATGTCGAGTTGGATATCTTTGAAAACAATCAATATTCATGAATTATGTATAAGAATACCACTTAGTACAAATTGTTATTTTTGTCCAAAGACTAAATAACAATGTTGTACTATGTATTTTAAGATGGCCCACTTGTATGGATATATATTTGTTATTGGTTATCTCCATATATAATTGTGGTTTGACTATTACAATGTCAAGGTAAAAATATACCCTACACACCCATTATTACTGGAGTTTTCGACTATCTAGTTTGGATCACTATATCCTTCTAATACTTATGGAAGCTTACTATAATGCAACCTAAGGGAGTTAATACCTTAAAGATACCGGAATACCCTATTCAAAGCCCTTCAATGAGTTTGACTAGGATAATTTGTATATCTAGCCCATACAGAGACCGCAAATGAAATATCTGACCTCGTACCATTTGCTAAACATTGCAAGCTTTCAATAATTTGAGAATACCTTAATTGAGACACTCATATACCAATATAATTCCTAAAAAGAGCCACTGAAGGATCGAACGTGTTTTTAATGATTCTGTAGTTAGTATAATCAAATTTCTTAATTATCTTCTCAAAATAATGAGATTGAGAAACCATTATGCCCTCAGTTGACCGAATGAATTTGAGTCAAGAATCACATTAGCTTGGCCCACATACTTCAGTTCAAACTTACTTTTAAAAAATCTTTCTGTCTCATTAATAATCTCAAGGTTAGAACCAATCAAAAATATATCATCCACATTTAGGCGTGCATAGCACATGAGTCACTTTTAGCCTTGCAATAAAGACATATCATTATCATTTATAGTGAAGCCAAAGTTTAGTATAGTTTTGTCAAACTTTTCATGTCACTGTTTAAGCACTTGCTTCAATCCATAAAGAGATTTGACTAATTTACAAACTTTGTATTTGTTGCCTCTGATTGTTCTATATATATCTCTTACTCTAGATCACCATTAAGAAACATTGTTTTCACATCCATTTGATGGATAGTAAAATCATATATAAAAGCTAGCGCTATAAGCACACAGATCATAGTTAACCAAGCAAACGGGGAATACATTCAAAATAGTCTATTCCCTTTATTTATTTTAATCTTTTTGCAGCTGGTTTGGCCTTACACTCATCAATTGTACCATTAGCTTTAGGTTTCTTCTTGAAGACCCGTTTATATCCAATTATAGAACAACTCAGAGGTAAGTCGACTAGTTCCCAAGTCCCGTTAGAGACTATAAAATCTATCTTGCTTTTTATAGCAACTTTACAATGCTTAGTTTCGGGTGAAGCCATACCACCTTTTTTCACAGAAAACGTATTCTCAAAGAATGCAGCAACACGAACTCTACTATTGTGCTAACCTCTACACTTATAATTTCAGATTTAATAACCAAAAATCTCATGATATAGCTTGCTTTCATATAGTCAATAAAGACCACATCAAAAGTTTTAGGACCAAGTTTTTTCTATTTGTGTTCTGAGATTACAACTTTCACAAGATAATCCCAGACTTGGAAGTATCTTAAACATAGTTTTCCATTCCAAAATCCAAATGAAGTGCATTCCTTATGTTTAAGAGGGATTCTATTAAGAATATGGCACGCCGTATTCAAAACTTCTCCCCACATAAATTTAGGCAACTTATAATTCAACACCAGACTATTAATCATGTCTTCAAAAGTTCTTTTCTTTCGTTCAGCTACTACATTGGAGGATGGTGAATAAGAGGATTTTCTTCAATAACAATACCAAACTTTTGGCAATATTCAACAAAAGAGTTAGACTCATATTCACTACTTCTGTCCGATCGTAATCTTTTAAGTTTCTTGCCGGTTTGGTTTTTAGCTTCATTCTTAAAAAATGATAAATTTCAACTGTTTCATCTTTATTATGTATCAAATAAACATAACGATACCTACTAAAATCATCTATAAAAGTGATAAAATATCCACTTCGGTCTTTTGTTAAAATCCAACTCACAAATATTTGTACTTACCAAATCAAGTATTTGAGAATTCCTTTCAACTAATTAATAAGGTTTTCTTACTTATTTTGCTTCAACATAGATTTGACACTTGTTATTCTACACAATACCATGTGTTGGAATCAAATTTAAATTCATCATACTTTGATAGAATTTTAAATGACTAGACGATAATGCCATATGTTGGAACTTTCAACATTATTAACAACCATGCATCAGAAAAATCAACATTATTGGATTTAGAAACACAAACATCATACTGAATCCTTAACTTAAACAAACCATTGGATAAATAGCCCTTGCTAACAAAAGCTACGTACTGCAAAATTACAATTTTATTTAGTTTAAAAGGAAACTCACAAACCTCATTAACTAACATAGATACACTAATAATATTTTTTCAAATAGTTAAGACATGATATATCCTTTGCAAAAATAGTATGCGTCCATACTAGGGCAGTATTGGAATTTTCCATCATCATATATTATCCATCAATTGGCTACTATAACACCAATAAAGATTTTTTAGCACAAATGTGCACATTTGCTCTAATGTCAATTAACAAATCGAATGATTCATATATAGTTAAAATCTCGGGGTTTCAAAGGAATATACCCATCCACGTGTTCGTGAGCCCTAGTCGTGCTAGTCTCAACCATGTTGACCACTGGTACGAAGGATTCTAGGTTTGATCTTTGCTTTCTATGAGAGGCACTCATTACACCAATGACCGACTTGTTTGCAATTTTAGTATGGTTTGTTTGCTTTTAGTTTCTTAACATTGGCCTAACCAAGTCTCTGACCTTAAGGATTTCCGATAGATAAGAGTATTGGACTTTGATGGTGTTGATTTTCGAGTTAAAAAGCTTCCGAGAGGCATAGACAGACTAATTTATCTAAGATGCATAAGTTTTCATGGATGTTATCTTGAGGATTTCCCGTCATCTTGAAGCAACTTTCCCCTCTTGGAAATACTGAACTTACATGTAAGAATTCGTGCACAATGGCCATACCAAATGTCCTGAGAAAGCTATCGAGCTTGAGGCATCTCGACTTTCCTTTTGCATGTTGAAGTGTCAACATGGATGATAAGTTGAAGCTGGACACTTTGAAAAAGCTGGAAATTATTCAAAACTTCGATTCCAGCATATGTGATACAAGTGACTCGCACAGATACAAAACTTTCAAACTTTTACGGGGACTGTAGATGGGGACCATATGGAATTAAATAATGCCATGAGTTGTATCATCAGCCGGATTGAATTCTTCTGCCACTTTTCACTTGTGGTAAAAGAATTTGATTGTTACTCAGAACAAAGGCACTCGATAGTGAAAGAATTGTTAGGTTGTAATGCTTTTTGCTCTTTGGACATAGAGGGGTTTCTGGGTAAATTTTCACATCCTAGGGGGAAAATTTGTTCAAACGTAACATAGATGATCTTCAGTGAATCTGAATTTGAGGAAGACCCAATGCAAATATTAGGGAAGTTGCCTAGCCTCAAGAGCTTTGTCTTGTGAAATGATGCATTTGTAGGAAACAAACTTGTGTGTTCTGAATCATACTTCCCTCAACTCACAAGTCTTAAACTAGCAACTTTATAGTCCTTGGAGGAATGGGAGGTGAAAGAGGGAAGCATGCCAAACCTTACTAGCCTGAATATCGAGCAATGTGATATGTTGAAAATGCTTCCTCATAAATTGACACGAATATAGACCATCAAAAAGTTGATGATTGGATCAATGCCCCAATGATTCGAGATCAATGTTCAGGAAATGATCAAACATATGAGGAATTTTGACGAGCAGACACTCGCATTTTATAATTATTGATCTGCCTTTCGGAGGATGAATGAGGTAATTCTTTACTGGCCTATATTTATACACTACTTGAAACAAATGACAAATTATATTCTTTACCGTACAATTCAAAACTCAAGGTAGGTCTCAACATAATAAACTTGTTTGATTCTTATATTAAGTTGCTTTACTCCAAAAATTTCCTGCATTATTGTTCAGTTATTGTATGAAAATAGGACTTGAAATTATATCCCCATGGGCCATGGTTACACTTACTACTCCTTTTATTTATCTAGGAATTATGGTGGAAGGATTGATTAATTCTCCAACTTGTACTGCAACCTAGTATTTAATTGTCTACGTTTTCTTGTGTCTGTATGAAATTGTATTGGAACATATTTATTTGATTGTCTTTGTTATGTTCGAATAAATTTGTGCTAGAACTAAAATTTATGTGGCCTCAGTTAGTTTAAGTTGTTTTGCGAGATGAGTTGAGTTGTTTGATGTTTACTTTTAGTGTCAATTTTAATCTGAACTTTGGAATACTTGATCCCTCTGAATTAGATATTTGCTCCATTGTCTTGCAACAACTCTCTTGTTGCTGTCCAATGTGGAAAGGTACGAATTTTCTTGAAATTCTTAGGGCAGGGGAAGTTTCAGGCAAATGTGGCTTCGTCTTCTTCTTCCTTATTTATTTATTTAATTATTTTTCCCCTCTTTTACTTACTTGAGGGCAAAACTGGTCTCGTCCATGCTGCATCAGGTGCACTTTAAACGATAAACCCCTAGTGGTTTAACATTAAAATTTTTTAATTTTACTGTTTAAGTCCAATCCTTATTTAAAAAAAAAATAAAAAAAGGGATATGTACCACTTTTTTTACATTAAACCGCTAGGGGTTTATCGTTTAAAGTACACTTGGTGCAGTGCACCAGGTGCAGCATCGACTGTACCGGGCAAAATTAATGATGGTCTACACTCCAATGGCCATTTAGAATCAATTTTACCTGTTTTTTTTTTTTTTTTTTTTGTGGGGGTTCAAACATAAGACCCCAAATTTGTGGACAAGTCGACAAGATATCAATTGATACAAGGACACAGTATCAACCTTGGGCCTTAATTCAATTAGCCGAATTAGTGATTGGTTTGATGGAATAGTCTATTGACAAAAAGAAAAAAATGTGAATAGCATAAACTCAAGTGCATTGGCTAACAGAAATCGTAATTGACAAAATAAATAAATAAATAACTAATCTATCTATCTATGTCTATATCTATACTAATATAAAAGTGAATAATAATCGTAAGGTTTCTTGAAACTTTTGAAACAACCGAAGTATACTTTTTGATAAATCTTTTAAGGGTAATAATATAAATTATATTTAAATTTAGCATCAAAACACATAACACAAATGACGGTCATTCGAATAAGAAATTGTCATATCTAGAACTCTTGTTTAGACATATGTACAAACTCTATGGGAATATTGTTTTATTGAGTCCTTTTTTACTACCTATTGAAAATAACAAAAAATGAAAGAATATAAATCAATAAATAAATGACATATATATGGCTTAGAGTTGTTATTCATTGTGAAGTTACTAGAAAAAATGACAAAGGATTAAAGTATAAATATGCAATTTTCTTTTTCAGTCTTCATGATATTTAATATAAACATAATTAAATACATACACCTTTTGCATGAAATTGAAGATTCGCATAATTACAAGTTCATGATTGACGTGGCATGTTCATCTCTGCCACATGGTAGCCATCCATGAGGCCAATGCTCAAGTTGTGGCTGCATATCGATCAAGAACATAAAATTTAGGCTTGGTTGAAGTGGATATCAGGACATCCATTCATGAGGTTCAATGGGACATGTTCCCCATCAGACCAACCCGTTCTTCATGGGTCGACTCCATAGACATCCAAGGCCCTGATTGGAGGTCCCTGGTCAAACTCCTAGTTGAGGGGTCAATGTTATTCCCCTCGATTGGCAAGATTGACTAACAAAACATGTAATCTAGTGCATTTAATGTGTGCCACATTAACTCATACCACATTAAATGCAACTACAGGTCGATCTCCCATCAACTACCTTAGCATCGCATTCCATTAAAGGCGCTAGCTCTAGATGCCATGTTAGATCCATAGGTTGTTCGATCGGACCTTTCTAAATCAATATTACCTTGGTCGTCTAGGGGCTCATTAGGGTGAATAACTTATTTTTTAGCAGCCTCAGGTCTAAGACCCCTCCACTGTGAATACCGCTCGACATTTATTGAAGTTGATAAACTCCCATATATTACATTATACCTTCTTTATTACTTTTGGTCGATACTCGTTCCTTTGTATTTAACTTAACCATTGAAAGATTTTTAGGCAAAGTCCCTTTCGGCTAACTCAAATTTGCTCGCTCTTTTTATTATAGAAATTTCCCAAGTTATCTATCAAGTCCGTCTCAATCCACAGTCAAATGTCCAATCTGCAGCCCTAATTTGATTTGGCCAAATTGACTACGAAATTCGACGCAAATCAATGATATTTTCCACATATTTCATCAATTGGTCTATTTCAATTAAAATTATCAAAACAACTATTAAAACACAATAAAATTATCAAATAATAAAAAACTCTCAGCAAAAAAAGATGGAGAAAGACTTAGAAGTAATTTCAAATTAGTGAAAGTTTGAAAGAAAAGAAATATTAAAAGAAGAGGAAGAAATGTTAAACTCAAAGCAGTAATCATATCAATTATTCACATTAAACTCAAATTGCTAATCACATTTTATATTAAAAGAAGAATAAATAAATAAAAATTAGAGAATGGTGTAAAAAGTACAAAGTAAGAAATAGAAAAAAAATGTTGAAGGATAGTAACCACAGTTCATAAAGGGGTAAGTGTTGATGAAGACAAGTTTAAAAAAAAGTAAATAATACAAAAATCTGTTTTGAGTAAGTAATAATTTGAGAATTATTTCTAATTAAGGTAATTAATATTTGGAAAAAGAAACTCCACAGTGAAACTAAGATTAAGTATTAAGAAACAAG
Source organism: Petrea volubilis (assembly GCA_026212405.1). Taxonomy (NCBI): domain Eukaryota; kingdom Viridiplantae; phylum Streptophyta; class Magnoliopsida; order Lamiales; family Verbenaceae; genus Petrea; species Petrea volubilis. The sequence goes on along the minus strand of CM047873.1, from coordinate 6,987,626 downwards.
AAAATATAAATTTATTTCTTTAAAAAGTCCAAACTCAATTCCGCGAACTAAATCAGTTACTAAACTTATTATTACATTTTTGTTGCCAGATACTCAAATAATATCAACTAATTACCAAAACAAATGTATTTCCTTATCCATTAGTTGATATTGATTATTGAGACAGCAATGAAATTAAAACAAAAATCCATGTCCCCTAGGCCCTAGACCATCCGATATTTCCCCAAATTGTCCGGTTTTGCAGACACTCACTCTAACAACTCCAAGCCCTTATTTGTAATTTCGCCAATACTCCGAAATCCCTAAAACCCTTCATCCTTCTATTTATATCACCCCTCGCAAACGTTGGCCAGATTTTCACGGAGCCCTTCCAAAATATCGACGAAAAAGGCTGTTGTCTGAATTTCATTTCTTTAGCAATTAATGCCCGAATCAGACGACGAAGAAATGATGATTTTTCTTGAAACTTTGGTTTTCATGGGGCGGAGGAGTAGCCGGAGACAACACCCGTATGTCTCCGGGACCGCCGACGGCGACCGTGAACTGCGGTTGTACCGCCGGCGCGGGGAATTTGTACGGTTATTTCGGAAAAGGGCTTAAGGGAAATGCTCGTCCGTTTGCCGTCGGCGTTCGTGGTGGCGCCGGTGATACGGTTACCTGCGACGGTGAAGAAGGGAAACCGTGATATCGATTGTTATGGAGCAGATAATGCCTCCATCTGTCAACGTTGTTCTTTTATTTTTGATTGTTTTAGTTTGTGTTTGTGTGTGTTGCTATTATATATATTTTTCTGGGGAGACAACTTTGAGTAGCTGGTTAAGGGGCATCTTGATGTGTGCTAATCCCTCAGGCATTGGGGGTTTTGTATGCATGATGTGATGCGTCCTGAGACCAGTTATAGAAAACTGTTGTCAACTGTAAGATCGAGTGGGGTTTTTTTCGGGTTTTCTTGAACTTCGCTCTGTCAAGGTTGATACGTGTCTTATTGATTCTTGTCTTTGGCAGGCATTCATTAAGGTTGTCCTTTGTTCGATTATTGTTTTTGTTTAAATTGCTGGTAATGTGGTGTTGAGGATTTTACAAGGTTTCTCTACACCTCCCATGACCAGCTACATATAAACCAATCTTCACCTATATCGGATGGTAAATGCATTTTTTTTCCTTTTATCATCCCTGTCTAGGTTGGGATATTCTATTTTACTCTCAAAATAGATTTTAATGGCATAATAAGAAAGGTTTAGTAGGTTCTTGTATGATTTTAGAAAGGCACACAAGTATCTTTGATTAGTATGGGTTTCACATAAAACTGCCATCTTGGTAGTTTTCGAAGATAACAATGCTATTGATGCTGCTTGGGGGGGGTCTCTTGATATATGTATGGCCTATAAGGTTTTACACACAAGATGACATATATGATGCTTCCTTACATAAACTAGGCAATCGAATAATGCCAGCTCTTGGATTTGGTTTGTTTTATTGGTTTCTTGTGTATTACCAGGCGTTAGTCATGTTTCCATCTGTGTGTCACGATGTTGATACAGTTACATGTCTGGAAGACTGAATGGTCCCTCGTTACAGATGTGATCATTTGCTTTGAGCTTACATCTGCTCCATTAGGACCCAACATGATAGATTTCATCATGAGTTTTCTCATTTTTGTCAACTTGGAATTTCGAAGCTGCGCATATTACTTACCGAAGTGCTTGGGAAAGGAATTTGAGTTGTTTCAAGGTTGTGGGTTGGTGAACGTAATATAATCTTGTCATTTCAAAGATTGAAATTTGATGCTATTTTGCCGACTCTGTTACTGAAAATTTTCATTTATTTTCAATGTTATAACTAATTTGTGATATAAATTTGTATATGATATAATCTTTCTGCAGTTCAATTTTTCAGATAATGGTGGTGGAACAATAAAATATTGCCTGTAGTGATCTACAATGCCAGTAAGGATGATGGCATGGAAAGGATCACTGCTCAATATTGAAAATCAAGTAACGCTCTGAGCATAATGAATAAGTTCTGAGTATATCTATGTTCTTGCCCTTGTGTTTCACATGCAAGGTTTTATATTTTTTTTTTTTAATCTTTCTACATCAAAATAGAAATAAAATACCTAATGACCACAAAAAGGTTGGTTATGAAAGTGGTATAAGTGTCATCGGGTTGGGGGGGGGGACACTTAATTAAAGATGGTACACAATCGTGATACGTTTGTTAGTGCGCTAATCATTAAACGCCATATGTATCGGTGTGTGTCGATAAGATGTTGAGACATGGGAAGATAGAAACTTGAGATATGATTTTATTTTTTTTAAAAGATTTTTATCCTTATCTTAATTGTCAACATTAGTACGTATAGTTTGTATTGATGGGTATAATAAATGTATTCGAATTGCCATGCAGGCTCCTTTCAAGTGTCTGTTGGGGGCGATTGTGTTGTTTCGAAAATGTAGTTATTATCTGTAGATGTTGAGGCTACAGAGTCGGAAACTTTTATTAGTAATGAAGATCAGGATTTCAACTAATGGTGATAATCTCGTATAGATTGTTTGCACAAGCCCTTAGATGTGGTCAAGCGCATCCTCTCATTGAAGTAAGATTATACTTTTGAAACAAATAATAAGCTAGTTAAAAATTAATATTATCTTCTGAAAAATAAGGCATCCTCAGTTGCTGGCACGGTCAAGTAGCTCATTTGCTGGCTTACGCGCCTCATTGTCCTAAACTTGTAAATAAGAATTATCAAAAAGCCATTCATATTGGTAATCGCTCATTGTTGATTTCCTCTGTTATCAATGCAGATAACTGATAAGAGTGCTCGATGAAAGGCATTAACGTGGGGGAGGATTCAGAATTTTTTGTTAAATTTTTTTTTATTTAAATATAATAGGGTGGGGGTAAATATGCATATAAAATTTTAGGGATAGTTACACTGGGTACATTGAGGTTTGTTTAAATTATAAATAAAATCTTTGATTTTGGAAAATTACCTAACATATCCTGAAATTTGCAAATATTTTACAATGTCAACATTTTGTCTACAAACTTTAGGGTTTGTAATGGAAATTGTAAATTTTTTATTTCGTTCTTTCTATTTTACCGTTTTAGTCAAAGTTTGAATAGATTTGATTAATTTTTTAGAACTAAAATACCTTCTGAGTCAAATTTAAAAATGCCTTTTCGTCTCTTAACGTGCATTAAAACATGAAATTTTTAGCAAAATGCCAAATACTTCTCTGCTGACTTACTGCAAAACAAAAAAAAATAAAATAAAATAATCAGTCTCACATTAGGTGATTACTTTGCAGCTGGGAGCAGCATTTTTTTTTAATTAAAAAAAAAGTAGAAATCCAAAAATGCTGGTCAAATTTTCTTTTATTTTCTGTGTTCTTCCGTGTTATGCAATTGGGGAATTCAATAAATCCACAGACAAACACATGCTAGCTAAAGATGCCAACCACTTATGTACTATGAATACACACATGAGCTGCAACTTCCAAACAAGTATAGCATTAGAATATGATTTGGTGCTCGCATTCATTTAAAACTGGCTGACATTTATAAGGTTGAGCATGAATCCGGGGAAATTTTTAAATAAGACCACTACGAGCTACAGATAAGGTCATTTAATTATTGAAGTTTTAGTTTTTAGGAGTCTCACTTTTAACTGATTTTCATCAATCAGCGATTAGAGATTTGAGCGGGGGCAGTCCAAATTCCACGCCCCCCCCCCCCCCCCCCCCGCCCCTCTCTCCCTCTCAATTCAGAATGGTAAAAATGTGTGTTAGATATTATAAAATTTAATTTTGTGCCTCCAATAAAAATTTCTAATTCTATCCTTTAAGTCAACAGTATTCTCTTTTTCATTTTCCCCCTGCGTTTTAGTTCTTGGGATTATTTTTATCATCATTGTGAAAGTATCTATAAAATGCTCAGTATCCATTTGTTGGCAATGTTTAGCGCCTTTGGCCAACTGAACATATACCGTGCCTTTAGAGGCATAAAAAGTATCAATAGGGGTTCAAATCCTATCAGTGTGTGTGTGAGAAATGGCATGTGTGTGCATTATAAAAACACAAAAAAAAAAAGTTGCGGAAAAAAAAATCCGGTGGCATTCAGCTGGCAACTATAGTCACTTCAAGCCAAGAATGCCATAAATTTCAAAAATTTCCGCTAGTCAATTATACCATTTTAATTTAAGTTTGCCAGCCTGAATAACATGTGACAATCAAGGGCTACACTCACATCGTGCCAAACAACTACACCCATGTGACCCCGGCACCAGAGCACTTGCCAATTTCTTCACACATTTCCCCACCTATAAATGAACCAAGATTCTGATCTGCACTACACATTCCACTCATGCAAAACAAAATGGCAAGACATCTTTGTTTTCTTTTTGTCATCTATGGCTTGCTCATAGGCCTTTCAGCTGCAGATTGGAACATTATGAATCAGAAGATTCAGAAGACAGGCAAACGTGGACTCCGAATCACACTGAAGAATTACTGTGAGAGCTGGAGGGTAAATGTTGAGCTGCACAATATCCAGGATTTTGACGTTGTCCCTGAGGAATGCGTGGAATACATCGGAAAGTACATGACTTCGACCCAATACACGGTCGACTCTGAGAGGACAATCGAGGAGTGCACTGTTTATCTTAGCACTAGCTGCGGTTTGAAGAAGGATGGCAAAGATGCCTGGATCTTTGACATCGACGACACCCTTCTTTCCACTGTCCCTTATTACAAGAAAAACGGCTTCGGGTAAGGCCAAACTTGAACTATTCAATATATATATACGTGATTAGGCCTAGAGTCTTGGCTGCATATGCGTTCCAATCTTGTACTAGAAGGGTATTCGCAATACAGAAAAATATTAGGGCAGGTATTTGTAATTTCTCAGAACAAGGAGGTTTTGCTTGAAGTGGAAACGGACCTAACTTCAAGGGGTTTTTCCATAAAAAGCCCAAAAACAAACTTATGGACCGGAGATATCTTAAATTTAGGTTGTGGAATACTAGTGGGACAGAATATTTGAAATGGCTGCATATGATTTACAGAATCTTGGATTTTGTTAATATGTATCTTGTCTAATAGAATGTTGTGGATTAATGACAAAACAGAGGAACAAAGTTGAACTCAACATCATTAGAAGAATGGATGAAGCATGGCAAAGCTCCAGCACTAGAGCACTCGTTGAGGCTGTTCAATCAGCTGAAAGGGCTCGGAGTTCAGGTGATTTTAGTCTCCTCAAGAAGGGAATGCCTACGATTGGCTACTATTGATAACCTTGTAGATGTTGGTTATCATGGATGGACTAGTCTCATTCTCAGGTTTGAAAACTCTCTCTCTCTCTCTCTCTCTCTCTCACACACACACACACACACACACACATTAGAAATTTCGTTGCGACTCAAGAAATTGGCAATACATATTTCATAAAACTTACGGCATACTACTCTTGAATGTTAATACAGAGGTGCAGATGATGAGAGCAAGGACATACAGAAATACAAGGCTGATGTGAGGAAGCAATTGATCGGCAGCAGCTATCGGATTTGGGGAATTTTAGGAGATCAATGGAGCAGCATCGAAGGCCTTCCAACACCCAAAAGAACCTTCAAGCTTCCCAATCCTCTGTATTATGTTGCTTGATTGATTCCACTGAAATGTTTTGGTCTGCCAGAATTGTTTATCGTTTCATCTCACTTGAGGTGTACCTAATATCAATCAATTGAGTGGCTTTCTAGAATTAAAAATAAAAAAACATTCAATAGCTTGCAAGATAATGCATGGTAGATCTGATGCTTGGTAAGAAATCTTCTCAACACACAAGCAATCACACTGTTCATTAATCATGCATTATCTAAAGCCAAGGAGAAGTTCATAACCATGTTTTATTGATCAATAATAGATAATTACATTTCCTCGTCACAGTTGCATGAATCCTGGGACATTAAATATATGCACACTTACACAGAACATAGGCAAAATTTATATTTATTTTTCCTTCTTTACGCACAGCCACACACACACACACACGCGCGCGCGCGCACAACTTATACCTAAAGTAGCTTCATATCACCTTTTGATTCTTGGCACAGTACTCAAACAAACTGCCATCAAAACAGCGCCTGATTGCCTCTTTTGAGAGGAAACCGTTCCGGTCCCTAGCTAGAACATAGAGAACAAGCCATTCCACTTTGCTCGCAATCCTACAAGATAAAATCCAAAATCCAAAAGAATATCGATATGGTACAACTATCAAAGTTAAACAGAAAGTAGATCTTCACCAACCAAAAAAAATGTACCAGCCAAACACATCAAATGCGTTTCTATTGCCTTCCGTCATTCTCCACACCTCCCCGAGCGTAAGCTTATCAGGAAATGTTCGCGCATACTTGCTAAATATGTTCTCAAAATTTACGGGGGAGTACCTGAATGGTGAAACTAACTCTTATGCTGTAAAAAGAGCTTCACTCTGCATTTCAGTTTGAGATATATGTATTCCCATACCTTCCTTCCGTGTCATAGGTTTCAGAGTCGCTTCCATGCTTGGCCTTGTGTATGTTGCAGATGTATATAGGGAAGAAAGGAGAAGGAATCCAACCCTGCTATGATCAAATGATTAGCACCCTAGTTGGAAATAATTACGGTGTACTCCCTGTAACAATGTACAGATTAGATATTTACCTCTAGATTACAAGATTACACACCCCCACCCCAAACAACTTATCCCCCTCTATTGGTCATTGGACATAGTGTCTGGTTAAATGATAATTCACTTTTTAATAAACTTCCTACTCGCTCTTTCTTATATGCATGATGTATTATTATCCAAGTTTCTTGATCATTTGTGTCAATTCTGAACATATTTCGATGATCAGAAGGGTATATTTGTATTTCCTAAATTAAGAGTGGAAGTTTGTGTATATTACATGAAGTTATAGGGAATTTATCATACTATATCAAACAGAATTTCGTCCATATGATTGACACTAGATATTTCAAGTTCCAGCATAGTAACAGTAATCGAGGATGAGAAAATTTTGAATTCCATGTAAAACTTACTGGGAGCGTAGGGTAACTCAGCCCCACATTGATGAAAACCGCCAATAAAAGAGATGCAATAACATTAAACCCAATCTGGCGAAGTCCTGCAAAAATTGAACATGGATCATAGAAGAAACAAAATAGAAAGTCAGCATTACATCCTCAATGCTACTGGTGTTTTACCAGTGAAAAAAATTCTTGTTTCATCATAGTTTCCCTATTTATAAATCGTTGTCTCCTTGAAATATGAGTAGCTTAGCTAGGATGCAAGTTTTATATATCTCCGACTCTGCACTAATCTAGGTCTAGATGATACAAAAATATGGAACAATTATTCACAGCTAAGATTCCAACACGAATAACAGACCTCCAAGGCTACTTGACAAGATGAGCTGAATTATAAAGTTGTGTTGATTTACGGATTTCCTTTAAGTATGCAAATCATATTCAAGTGAAAACTAAATGGTCATGATGAGTACCAGCATACGTCTCCCGTGGATAAATGATTCCATTACCATCTTGATCAAAGAAAGCACAATGTTGCTGCAGTACACTCATACCGTGATGCATGTGGCCTGGTGTTGGCGTTCCCTCGGGATGATCCATATCAGGAGCAACTAACCCCCTCGCCATATCTGATGTTTCCATATAGCCAAAGAAATGAAAGATTTAACTGTGAATCATTAATCTGACTGATGCAAGAAGATCAAACAGTATGCATGATAAAGATTACAATTGTGATTCGTTCTATATCCATTATCCATCTAAAACAAAAAATCGGAGATTTATCATCATCATCAACTCTAAACCATTTCTACGGAAGACATTATTGTCACTCAAGGTGTATACCTGTACACTGCATAATCCTGTCTTGACTTGAACCAATCATCTTTTACTGGAGTATAGACCAGTATTGATTTTATAACTGAACCAATAAGGTAAAGGAAAAAATTTTCTTGGCAGCATCGAAATCCCAGTATTGACACACCAAATCGACAGCAATTCATAACCTCATATCGAAAATTCATACATTATAAACCGAAATCTAAGAACAGTTTCAAAATTGCACATCGTCAAAATCCCAATTCTGTCTTGATCATGGAACCAAATCAGCAAGTACAACAAAAAGCTTCACTTGTAAAACCAAAAGGGTTAATTACACTTGCAACTCTTTATTATAAACAGCAATAAAATGCAACAAATCAGCTTTGTCACGTTTTCTATCACGACAAGGGCTGGTTTATTAAACTTTGTAGTATAATTCAAGGGAGTAAAGTGTAATTAACCCAAACCAAAATCTAGAAAACGATTCACCATTACAAAACCATTTCATCTCTCAAGAACAGAGGAACAAATATAACAACTCACATGGCTTTGGAATTGAGGCTTCCAAGTTGGTGCTCACTGGCCGTTTCCGAGTCACCGGAGCACGCGGCGCCCCCGGCGACAACACCGGATCAATTTTCTCCACCCCACCAGACACAATACCCGCCATTGTTTTCCCCTTCAGAGATCTGAATACATCACCCCTTCTTTATAGCCAACAGATATGTTATAGCAAACAGTGAAGAGCTGAGGCGTGAAAATTCGGGTGGGTCTTCATATTTCACACGCTTTTACAATATAATCCCTCGTTTCTTTGAAGAACACAAAAGCAACTGGAACAAGTTTCTTGTTCTTGAAACCAAGCCAAGAAATGTTGTTCTTTTCCCCTTTTTATTTTAGTTTTTTATTATTTAACCGTCTCCGACACCTTATAAATATAAATCGAAAAATATCCTCACCCACACTCAAAAGAGAACAAATAAAGGACCTTATAAATATAAATCGAAAAATATCCTCACACACACTCAAAAGAGAACAAATAAATGACACCTTATAAATATAAATCGAAAAATATCCTCACACACACTCAAAAGAGAACAAATAAAGGATAAAAAAGTTAAAATTCAGAACTTCCCTCATACCACTTTCGACCCCACAACTCAACTCTAAACCTAATAACTTTGATTTTGGTTCTTTGATTGATGGTAAAAAGTAACCAATAAAGTCCAAAATTCCAAATCATTTAAAGTGATCTGCGGAAATTTTTTTCATAGATTGAGAGATTTTTTATAAATATAACATAAAAATTGGATGTGTTAAAATTTTAACATAAAAATAAAAAAATTTTAAAAACTAACATAAGCCGATATTGGGTTTGTCAACAATTCTAATGTCGATTTCTATTAAAATAATATTAATTTTTAAGAAAATTTTATTTTAATGTAAACAAACATTTAATGAATGTCGATTTTCATTAAATTTATTCTGAAAAAAATATATATATATATATATATATGTTAAGAAGAAGCCTGCCGGGTGTCGGCATCCAAGAAACTTTAACCTGATATTGGAAATTTTGTAGACTGAGTGTAGCCACCCTTAAAGCCTATTAATAGTGATTAAATAAAATAACACAACATTGTTTCATTTTACAAAATTGCATATATTGTTCTAGGCTATCTTATTCAGCTATAAGTCAAAAATTATGCCCTTGAAATTTAACGAAGGCGATGTGATCCTTGAAAATTCCTGAGAATTTTTTATTTTTATTTATTTATTTATTTATTTTTCTTTCAATAGCAAATGTATTACACTTGTCAAGTGATTGATCATTTTTTTAAATTGTTACTCTTTTTCACTTGATTAATACTGATTCGATTGAACCGAATTTGGACTAGAATTTCACACACATCTCGTTGGCATTCAAACATATCTTACAAATATTATACAGATACTATATTAATATAATAATTACACATTATAAAAATTCTGCTTTTATTGTTTTGTGATGCAAAAAATTAGTGGAGAGCCTGGAGTCACTATGCACATGTTTTCTTGTCTAATGAAATTTATTGGGTTTTCAGGTTATGCTCTCCACGGCACGTAATATTGCGTACTCTACGTGGCCTTGTTCTTAAAATAAATAAATAAACAAATAAATAAAATTTGATGAAGTCGACATCTCTTAACATCTGTTTTTATGCAGAATAAATATAATGGAAGTCGGCATTGTGCATGCCGACTTCCATTAATTTTTTTATATTAAAACAAATTTTTGTTAAAAATTAATATTATTTTAATAGAAATTAATATTGGGATTGTTGACTGAAGTCGACAATCTCAATGTCGACTTAGGTTAGTTTTTTAAAGTTTTTTATTTTTATGTCAAAATTTTAATACATCCACCTTTTTATGTTATATTTGTAAAAAATCCTTGATTGGGTGTTTTTACTCCATCCATAAATTTAATATTCAGATTTAATCATATATTATATATATATTTTATAAAAAAAAAAGTAATATATAATATGCGGTTGTATTTGAATAATTGAATATATATATTCGACGCATTAAAAATTTTTCTTGAATTCTCTACTTCAGTTCCGTTAGTTGTTACATTTGGTGGGTGTCACTTTGCCTACCTAAGCTATATTGTTAGGCCACATTCACATCCAGGAAAGGATTTAAATGGATATCAAGGCACAATTTAATGGTTGAGAGAGCCAAAATGACTATGAGAGAGTCAGTTTAACCCCTCATATTTTTAAAAACTAACACACTCTCTAGGTTCCTTTTTTGAAATTTTGAATATGAAATTTCAATTTTACCCCCTTCTGAAGAATTGAAGAATAACAATACATTATCTTTTAGAAAAGAGAAAAAAGCCTTGTCCAAAAGATGAGGAAAAAATTCATTCCACTTATTTTTATTGCTTGAATCATATTTTTTTTAAGAGTTTTTTAAATTCGATTTTTTAGAACATGAGGAATAGTGTGCTAATTTCTAAAAATAAGAGTTTTCAACTATTTTTTTACACAAAATCTTTTATGCTACTTAAAATTAATATAATTTTTTTTAAAATTTAACTCAAGGTTAAAAGAATGAATTTGCAAGCTTAAAACTCTATCATGCATGCAGAAATTAAAATACTACTATACACGTAAAAATAGCGCGTATAAAGTATAATATCGATTGAGAATTGGTGAATTTTTACATTTCACCAAGGCTTTTGTACTAATTCTTATTTAAGAATTTTTCGTTTAATCTAATTTTTATTTCAGAATTTTTGTTTAATTAGACTAACGCTGGAGGGTCCATGACAAAAACTCAAAATTTCACCAACAGACGCTCAACCGTGGGATGAGAAGACCATATTTGTCTTCATAGATAAAGACAAGATGTGACCTCAAGTTTAACCAATCTGTCACGTTTGTTCATGCAGGATCTCAAATCTATAAAATACTTCATATACCAGAGTTCAGTCCATGATACATGTTTACAGACTACATTTATTAAACGGAAAAACATTCCTATACATGTACAAGTTACTTGCAAAAGAGATACCACAGAATAAGCACAGGTCCTTTCAAGATTTTATTTCATCTTCCCCGTCAGCTCCCCTTTGCATCCTCGCACAGTACTCGAACAAACTACCATCGAAACATCGCCTGATTGCCTCTTTCGACAGATAGCCGTCCTGGTCCCGTGCTAGAATGTAAAGAACAGCCCACTCCATTTTGCTTGCAATCCTACAAACAAGTCCAAAATTCAAAAATAATACTAACATCAAGAAGCAGAAAACAATGAAATAGAAAGGAATTTCACCCACAATGACACGTACCAGCCGAAGATGTCGAACGCTACTCTATTGGCTTCAGTCATGTTCCATAGCTCCACCAAAGAGAGCTTATCAGGGTGTGTGTGAGCATACTTGCTAAATATGTTCTCAAAATTCGTGGGCAAGTACCTGCAAAACCGGACATCGGTATTGGTTTCTTGTGCTGTGTCCTTACGAAATGGATTTAACATATTTAATGCTCACCTTCCTTCACTATCATAGGTCCCAGTATCACTTCCATGCTTGTCCTTGTGGATGTTGTACAGGTATATAGGCAAGAATGGAGACGGTAACCAACCCTGTAACCATAGATCAGAGGTCGGATATTTACATCAACACACACATATTACAATGACCAAGAAAAACAGACAGATGAAAACCCCATATCGTGACAGTACTTAAGAAAGGATTGATCAAGTTCTATTTGAGTCCGACTCAGTATTGATCATTTATCAAAGAATGTAATCTAGTTATCAAATGATCGAATAATTGGGAGAAATTTACTTTCAGTTTTAGCTTGTCTACACAGGAACCATTTAAATGCACACATTAACTTACAGGGAGCGTAGGATAACTGAACACCACGTTAATGACAATAGCCATTATAAGAGAAACAATCATATTGAACCCAATCTGGCGAAGTCCTGCAAAAAGTGGAACAGAAATATGAAACACAATATAAGCTGGCATCCCTTTTTACAGTGCCAATTATATTGGTAAGTAAACAATCCACAAGTAGTTTGAAAGCAATCTGCCATCCCACCGACTCATTTAAATGCAACTAAAGCCTTCATATCTGACAATGTCATGGTTTGATGGCATCAACTATATCTATCAAAAGTTCCAAACTGCAATTTTAAGTTACCAGCATAGGTCTCCCAAGGATAAATGATCCCATTATCATCTTGATCAAAGAAAGCGCAATGCTGCTGCAGCACACTCAAATTATTGTGATGGAGACCTGGTGTTCCATTAGGGTGGTCCATATCAGGTGCCACCAATGCTCTTGCCATATCTGAAATCAGAGAACTCGTGAGATTCAACTCTGAAGAACTTATCAGAATATGATACAAAAAGATCTAAATGCGAACCAAATTATTCGCATAAACTAGGTGTATCAGAAAATTATGAGACACTTGAAAAAGGGCAAAAGCAATTAATTGTTGTCTTGAATGTATCAACGTTCAGGTGCACTAGCGGCAAATCAACAGCAGACTGATGAATGAAAATTATAAAACAATCAAAAGCCAATGCCTTGCAAGAACATCACAAATATTTTACGACGTCAGAAAGTAGAAATGCTAATAGAAGTGAAAAGAGCCATATACAAGGACCATGGCTGACAAAAACAATCATCACTTGTACAACTGAACAAAGAACTCGACTTTTCTTGGCCATGATGAAATCCCGCTACAGATACACAAAGTTCGTCATCTATCAACAACTTAAAACGAAAAACCCATATACCATAAACCAAAATTCAAGAAAACACTTCCGCTATTTTTATCATCTACTGTTGTCTGAATTGAGCCAATCACGATACCCTCAGTTGTAACACTAAAAGAACCCACAAATAGAAAATCATTGGGCCATTTCTAAAACCACAGTCCGGAAAGATATTCACCGTTATACACCAAAATCCAATATTTCAAGAAAAGAAGGAACTAATACAACAACTCACAGGGCTTTGGAATTGAAGTCTCCAAGTCGGTGCGCACCGGCCGCTCCATAGTCACCGGAGCAAACGGAGCCTCCGCCGCCATTGCCGCATTTCTGTCAACCCCACCTGCCACGATAGCCACCATCTCTCCCTCTACCAATCACTTGCAACGCCCTCTATTCTCTGTTTCTTAGAAAAACCCTTTTGCTATAAACGTAATATATAGCAAAAATCGAAGGGGTGAGGAGGAGAAATCCACCATGTACAGTGCGTGGCGCACATGCAAGCACCGGCAGCACATCTGGGCTCGCATGACACTCCGGCCCTTCTCATTCGACACGTACACCAGCTAATGTGTCCATCGATTGCCTTTCTATTTCTTTGCAGAAAAGAAATAATTTTAAGCAAGAATTTCCTTAGAGGTGTTTCATTTATGAATTATGATCAAAAAGGGCGTGGAAGAGCTGATCAAATCTGTAGGTTTCAAGATATAGTATATGTTTGGAATAAGAATTTTAAGTAAAGAAAAATGGGAGAAAAATAAAAAAATATAGAGTATTATTATTTGAAATTAAAAAAAAAAAATTATCCTATTTTTCTTATCAAAATTTTAGAATCAAACGGAGGATTAGGGTTTTTATTATATGTATTTCTTCTTGTACTTTATTGATCTGATTAGGCTACTCATTTTCCCGGAAAAAAAAAAGTAAAAAAACGTTAAGCAATTAGGGATTTGGGATTTAATGTAATTTTTAAAAATCAAATGTCAAGTTGCACCTGGTAAGTTTTAGTTTTGAAATTATTGAATTTCATTCAAATACGTCACAATTTTAGAGCTAGTTTGGATTGGCTCTATCAAAGAAAAAGTACTTATGTTTTGAAATAAATATTTTAAAGTAAAAAAAATTATGTTTCGATAAGTTTTTTGACAAAAAAAAAAAAAAGTTAGGACTAAAAGTCAAAAAAGCCGTTTTTTTTAGAAGTTATCCAAAGTAGCTTTAAATAAAAATATATTTTAAAATATTTTTGATTGTTACATCCAAATGCAAAATTATTTAACTTTAATAAAAAAAATTCTATAATAAAAAAACATCATTTGAAAATATTTTTTTTAAATCCATTCAAACGGAACTTAATCTCAATTTGTTGTTCCTTATCTATACTAGGGTATAATATAATATTAAGGTTAGGTTTCAACCTCCAAGTATATATTTAATTGTATATAACTTCAACAATGGTGGAGTTAGGGTTAACTATAATGCCCATACACTCCTAAAACTAAAGCGATGCAGTACCGGACATATGACATATGACACTCTCTTACATATGTCCGACACTTTATGATAGTATGTTATTTTTGTCTAGTTTTAGGCAACAATTGCACTTATTTTGGTTCATTTTGAGTTTCAAATTGATTAGAATTTCACCAAATTTATTTCTTATTTGTCGTAGGTGAAAATCCGTGAAAAAGAGAGCAAAAATGCTTAAAAGATGGTAAAAAGTGCAGAGGGTTGTCAAACAAGGAAGTCGGGGCTAGACATTGAATAATCATGCTTGTGACTCATTGGGTATGTGTATTGGGTCTATCATATTTTTATCCAATTAAAGATATCCTACACCCTATTTTATCCTATTTAAATATTTACTCACTGGGTATGTGTATTGGGTCTACCCTATTTGTAGGGTAAGGTCTAGCTAGACCCTACCCAATCTCGAAATTTGAATATTGGGACAAAAAAAATTACTAATCAAAGAAATAGTAAGAATACCCATTGGGTATTATTACCCAACGAGTAAAAATGGATAAGGCCCTACCGTAACCCATTCATTTTTAATAGTACAGGTTTGGATAGAGTATGGGTAGATTTTAAAATTTTATAGTACCGGGTAAGATATGGGTAGAGAATAGATGGGTACGGGTAGGGTAAAATCCTACCCATTGGACAGGCCTATTCATTGCGTTAGCGTGTCTAGTCTATTATTAAGAAAATATTAGGTTGGACGAGTTCTTTGAAAGCTATAACCAATCTATTGCATGAAGTTAAAAGTTGTCTTTGAATCAACGATCCAATTCATGAAAACGTTGTGTGAAGAATTATCATTGAATTGAGTCTTTATTCACATAGATTTGCTTTTAATTACTTTCTTGCTTTTATTTTATTTTATTAACTTGTTATTCAAAATCCTCCTTGTTTGTTTTACTTTTTTTTTTACTCTTGATTATCTTGGAAAAGTAGTCGATAAGTTATTCTCTGTAGGATCGATCCTTCTTACCCTATCTACAAATTAATTTTGTAGTTAGAGGAGTAGGACTTTTCTTATTATATTTTATGAAAACTAAAAGTTTATTTTTCTTTTAAAATAGATAGTTCATAAATTACAAAAAAAAAAATGTAATACATGCGTTGAAGTGAACTTCATATTCATACTTTGTTAATATGTATATAAAATCGTACTCTAAATAATATAAATATATATATATATAAACGTATAAGCATATAAATATTATGTCATGTTATCATTAAAACAATAATAAAAAATTATATTGATATACCATGTCGAAGACTTATCGTGGCATAAAATTTTTAAAAATTTTGTGTACGAATTAATCTATGTTTTTAGTGATAGAAAGACATTTTTACCTGTATTTATTCAAATTATTACATTTTTTCAAATAATACAAAACCTTTTATTCTTCTCTGGAATTTGTCCGTTTTCCTATGGTGTAAAGTGGGAATTGGAATTTCCTACTTAAGAATTTTTGTATGTCCAAAATTTTGTAAGAAAGAGATAATAAACAATATTGAAAAGAAAATAATTTATTAAGAATCACTCTAGGAAAATGTGTGGATTCCCACAAAATTTTCACTAGAAAAGGAAATCTGGAGGATTCCGATGAAATTTCCATGGAAAAGAGGAATTTCAGCCAAAATCGGTGAAATGCTTCCGTCGAAAAAAAAATTCGGTTTGGCCAAATCCACCGGACTAGGCACCGAACCACCATAACTGGAGAGCAGCCCATCATCACCGCCGCCTGAATATGTTAATTGAACAATTTGATTCATAATTTCTGAATATGTGTTAATTTAACAATTATATCCATAATTTCTGGATATGATTTTAACATGTTTATTTTTTGTATAAATAATTTATTAATTTTTCTAACTTTTTATTTTTTAATTTCTAAATATGATGTTAATTGAACAATTGGATCCAAAATTTCAATTGTTCCATTTAATTTGGATCATTATTTAGTATTTATATTTCATTAATACAAATAATACCCTTAACTGCGTGAAGTTTTTTCTAAGATAGATGAATACAATTAAATTTATAGTAAAAAGAAAACAAAATAATTATATTTTTTGGACTGAAATTGAAAAATAATTTTATCAACATTTTGGATATAAAATTATTTTGAGAGGTTTGAAATAATTTAAAAAAAAAAAAAAAAGACAACTCATATTTTCATAAATATAATTTTACACTCGTCAAGATTCATACTCAGGTCTTCCACAAATGATGAGAATAGCTTTGCTATTAGGCACCAGAAATATTCCACAGAAATATGTCCGTAGATTTATTTATTTTTTTAAATTTCGGTGGAAATTTTCGCCGAAAAAATTGGTGCATCCATTCATGCTACTATTTTTGGCGGAAATGCTGTGAACAATCCGCTAGATTCTTAGGTTGGGGTGGCTGTTATAATTTTATAAATAAATTGAAGTGGGTTCGGCTATAGTATATTTTAAAATATTTATATTTTGAGTCCCTAAATGGTTTCAGGTGGGATCTTGATGGTTCTATATGGTAACTAAATTGTTAACAAAAGAACACTATAATTTTTTGTATGAAACCTGTTAAGAACCCTACCAACTCATTATCAACACGAGTCAACCACGTTATTAACGCAATCCATTTAAAATTTGTTAGAACTCATTTGGGATCCAACTCATTTTCAATTCGATGCAAAAAAAATCTAACCCAACCTGCCTAATGGTCATCATTAACTTTGATCATTTAAATAGACAACATACATCCTTTCGCAACATCTTTTCCTACTAGTTATGACCGTCGTATCAATCGTCTTACTGTTTCATGATTGAGTGCTAACAATAATGATATTATCTATAATTCTAAATCAAAATAACATTAATCAAGTACAATCATGGTTCATCGGAACACCACTATAATGATCAGATGGAATCGGAACGACATTCTTCTTTCTGTTGTTCCAGCCTATAACAACAACGAGATTGATGCGGCATTCGGATGGTTGTTCCATCGATTTATCAACCATTTTATTGCATCAAAACAGGAATGGACTGGAGATGAAGCAGATCAAATATCAACTTGACGGTGGAGAGTACGAAGAATGGACGATGGTAGAGAGGACGAGGCATGGAGTTTTCCAGTTTTCCAGGAAAGATAAATGCAATCCTAAATTTTATAACCTTATTTTGATTTCTGATTAAGAGGATTGAGCCCCACGTCTCAAAGTTAAAGTGTAAGCCCTTTAATCACAATTCATAGTTAATGTGTGAGCCCATTACTGACAACTTTTTTTAATAAAAATAAAATAAAATATTGAAACTTTAAGAAATTATATATATATATATATATATACTATTATAAAAAAAAGCTGTTTTTGTCTCACAAATGACAGTTTTTTTTATGTAATTTTACAAAATTTGCCCTTTACTTTTATGTAAAATAAATAGAGACATATAAAATTATGGCTAAAATTGAAAATTCCCATGAAATCAATGCAATTTGGATACCAAATTTTGATGTGTCAATTTTATCATTTTAATTAGTAAACACATACAATAAAAAAAATAAATAGAAATGTCATTATTGTAATATTACATCCAATTAGAAAATACATGTTCTCAACCCACAAAATCACTTTCTTCATCATCTTAGTTTGTGGGAGTTGAAACCCATGTTTAATAAATAATTTTTCTTAAATGGTCAATTAAATCATCTCTAATAAATTATCTCAATAGTTCTCAAAAAAATATTGTCATGAAAAAATTTAATAATATATTTATATTTTGATCCTAAAAAATTTAAGTACTAAAGTAAAATATATAATTTGTATAATTTGCACACGCCTAGAGTGTGCGGCACTGCTAGTATACAAAATACAAAATGTATTATAGTTTTAAATGTACATAAATATTTAAAGTACTTATGAAGGTTCAATAGTATATTTATCTTATAATAAATAATTTAAAATAGGTAAATAATATTTTTTATAATAAGCTTGTTCCATTAATTTTTGGTTTTCCCTTGATGAAAATTAAAACAAACAAAGCTATTTTATGCAATAAATAATTCCTGAAGTTATCTGATATTGCAATTGAGTTAAAATGTTTGATTATGCTTGCTTTTACTTTGGCACAGAAATTTCAAATCCCCAAACCAAACAAAACAAAATAAAATTTTCAAAATATATATTTTTTTCAAGATATTATATATAAAAAAATTTATTATATTACTAAAACAATGCAGATGT
Organism: Petrea volubilis; assembly: GCA_026212405.1. Lineage (NCBI taxonomy): Eukaryota > Viridiplantae > Streptophyta > Magnoliopsida > Lamiales > Verbenaceae > Petrea > Petrea volubilis. Next base: position 6,968,724 of record CM047873.1, on the reverse strand, counting down.
GTATTTTTAATCTATAATTTATCATATATATTTTTTTGATGTATTAAATAATAATAATAATAATAATAATAATAATAATATAAAATTTATATAACAATTCTCCAAATTTTGTGACTGATTGATTTTAGTCACAAATTTCGATCACAAAAAAATTCTATAATTTATCATATATATTTTTTGATGCATTAAATAATAATAATATAAAATTTATATAACAATTCTCCAAATTTTGTGACTGATTGATTTTAGTCACAAATTTCGATCACAAAAAACAAATTTCTATAATTTATCATTTATATTTTTTGATGCATTAAATAATAATAATATAAAATTCATATAACAATTCTCCAAATTTTGTGATCGATTGATTTTAAACACAAACCTCGATCATAAAAAAAAAATTAATAGTGTGCGATCGTTCCATGACGTTGTAATGGAATTGGAATAGAAGTTTTTGTTCCTTTTTCAGTGATCGTTATGACGAATAATGATTACTGTTCAGATTTAGAGAGCAAAAATTTGTGCAACCTTTCTAGATATTTTCTCATTAAATAAAAAGGAGAGTACAAAGTCTGCTTAAAAGGAAAACTAAGTAACGAACCTTCTAACAACTTTGCTAAAAGAAGAAAAGTGTGAAAACAAGAGAAAAACGTGAGACAATAATAAAAGTGCTACTCTACAAAACTGAATAACAAGAAAACGTGCTTGACTACTCTTACGACCAAAATTATCAATCTTAACACACACACACCCCCAAGTTGGAGATTGGTGAAGATCAACCAATCCCAACTTGGACAAGATAGCAGCAAAACGAGGAGCCGGAAGCATCTTAGTAAAGACATCCACAAGCTGAGAAGCTGAGGCCACATGCTGAGAAAGGATAAAACCACTCTTGTACTGGTTACGAACAACATGACAGTCAATATCCAAGTGTTTTGTCCGCTCATGAAACGCTGGATTGGCAGTGATATGGAGTGCGGCTTGGTTATCACAAAGGAGAGGAATTGGCTGATGAATTGGAATACCAAGATCTTGCAAGAGATAAGACAACCACTGTAATTCAAAAATAGTGGAGCCCATGCTGTGGTATTCAGCCTCAACAGTAGACCTGGAGACTGTCACTTGCTTCTTTGTCTTCCAAGAAATAAGAGAGGTGCCCAAGAAAACACAAAATCCAGTAACTAACCTCCGAGTATCAAGGCATAACTCCCAATCCGCATCTCAATAAGCTTGGAGATTGATAGAGATCGAGAAAGAATAAAAAAGACCAAGGGAAGAACAACCTTTTAGATAACGCAACACATGAAAAGTTGGCATTCCAATGAGCTTATCTGGGAGTATCCATGAATTGGCTAAGTTGCTGCGTTGCATACATGATATCTAGCCCGGACATGTTCAAATATAACAATCTTCCCACCAAGCGCCTATATTGATTAGGTGTTGGAAGTAAATGACTACTAGAGTCATTTAGATTGTGTCCCTTACAATGCGTTTGGCAGAGGAAAGAAAATAGGGAGGAAAGAAAATGAGAGGAAAGAAAACGAAAGGAAGGAAAATGGGTGGATTTTAATTTTCCACAGGTATGTTTGGTTGAAAGGAAAACAGATGGAAAGAAAATAAAAATCTATTTATTTTCTCTTGTTTGTTTGAATGGAAAAGTGGAAGGAAAGAAAATGATTTATGTACTAAATGACAATTATACCTTTATATCATTACAAATCATAATTATGTTTATGAATTTATGTATTAAAATAGATTAATAAAATTAAACTAAATAATTTAAAGTATAATGTAAATAAAATATATAAATTAATATAATGAAATATTTGTTTACATTGTGTCAAACGACAACCACAATCTTATATAATTATAAATATAATTAAATTATAAATATAATTATGTCGTAGAAAATTTAATGAAAATAAAATAAATAAATAAATATGTGAAATACATTTTTAATGTATTATACAAATGCACACATCGTATTTGCTATTTAAAAAATACAAGGATTTATGCTAGTAAAAGATGTAATATTATTTAAACACCTAGTTATATATATGGGCAATTTTAGAAATATAATTTTATAGATATCCTTGTATTATTTTCCTCTCATTTTCCGTCCGATTTTGGGTGAAAAAAAAAATCAGTGGGCCCCATGTTTATTTTTCCATTCTCAATTTCTTTCCTTCCCCTTTCCCCCCACAACCAAACAAGGGAAAATATATATTTTCCTTTCAATTTCCTTCGTTCCCCTCCCCTTCCTCCCATTTTCCACCCTACCAAACGAAGCCTTAGTAAGAGGGACAGAAGCAAGCTTAGCTCCAACCAATCCAACATCTTGTAGTATATCCAATATGTATTTTCTTTGATTAAGATATGTGCCAGAGGATGACCTGGCAATATCAATGCCCAAAAAGTACCTAGCATAATATCCTTGATTGTAAATTGATCATGCAAGTAAGCCTTCACATCCCGACTAACAGACTCACTTGTGCCAATGAGGAGCAAATCATCAACATAGATAAGAAGAGCAAGAAACAAGCAGTGATCATTGTTCGATTGGACAAAACCATACTGCTGCAACTGACCACTAAACTCAGCATTCCATTCTCTAGAAGCTTGTTTAAGCCCATATAAAAATTTGACCAGTTTACAAACTTGGCCTTCCTTAGCTTTTGTATAGCCCTCTGGAGGTGTCATATACACCTCTTCGTGGAGAAATCCATGGAAAAAAGCATTGTTGATGTCCAGTTGGTGCAAGGGCCAATTGTTAATGGTTGCCAAAGCTATGAAAAGTCTCACAGTGACCAGTTTTGCAACTGGTGAAAAGGACTTAGTGTAATCTGTGTCTTCAATTTGACTATATCCCTTAGCCACCAGCCGAGCCTTGCATCTATCCACCTTCCTATCAGGAGCATATTTGATTTTTAAAACCCATTTACAGCCTATGGGTTTTTTTCCTTTGGGCAGGTCAGTTAAAACCCAAGTTTAGTTTGTTTCAAGTGCATTCAACTCCACTTGCATAGTATCAACCCATTCTGGCGTAGTAACAAAAATCTATTTATATAATTTATATTTAGATAATAGCAATTTTAATTCGTGATCATTTACCAATATCTTCTTATATGTGTGGTATTATATATATATATGTCAAGTATACATATCATATATATATATATATATATATATATGTCAATATATGTATCTATTTTAAATATGTTCAATTATATTTAGATAATTAAAATATCAACAAAAATTCATGTATATTTACATATGTTGAAGTGTATATATATGAGTATGTGTGTATATATATATATATGTATCAATATATGTGTATATATATGTCCAAGTATGTATATCATATATACATATATCAATATATGTATATGTCAATGTGTATCTCATATATATTAATATATTATATGTACATTCTAATCCTCTATATACAGTCTATATGACATAACTATATATCTATATATAACATATCTAATATATGTTATAAATGTAGTGTACGTATATATCGATCTAATATATATATATATATATCTAATCATATGTACTATATATGATTAATCATCTATATGAAATAAACATATATTAGAGTATTACATATCTAATACGTGTTATATATGTACTTATATATCTAATATATATACATCTAATTATATATAAATACACATATATATAAGTATATCCAATCTTATACGTATGTAATATATCGAATCATTTATTATATATATCAATATATATAATATATATATATATATATTGCTTAAGTATAGCAAAAATTAATTATTAAACAAAATGTTAAAGTGGTGTAGTAGTTTAATGCTCTAACTTCAATTAACAAGTTAAGAGTTCAAACCATATTTGTTGCAAAAAAAAAAAAAATTAGCCACGGTTTGGCCTTGGCTAAACCGTGGCTAAATTAGCCGCAACCTGGCCGTGGCTAATTCGTGGCTGGATTAGCTACGGCCAGGCCGTGGCTAATAATTGGCGGCAAAAATCGTGCTAATATTAGCCACGAATATTAGCCATGGTCTGACCGTGGCTAAATTAGCCACGGGCAATCCGTGGCTAATGTTTAAAAAAAAAATTCCGAATCTGTGGTTAATCCGTGGCTACACTGTGGCTATTAGACACGGATTAGCCACGGATTTTTTCCGTGGCTAAAATCCGTGGCTATTTAATCATTTTCTAGTAGTGGTAACACATTAGCCATGAAAGCCAAATACCTAGGTTTAAAGTTCTTAGGAGTGACATATGGAAAGGTGTTAATAGGATAAGTAGCACACATACTTACCTGGTCAGTGGACCAGACCTTGGCAAGTGTAGGTGACTGGATCACTGTTTAGATATAATAATTGAATCAAGATGGTGGTTTTCTAGTCCTAGTGCTTTGTCTTGGAGGAGCACAGGAAGTATGTAAGGGATTAGAAGATGAATCAGAAGGGAGAGGTGGCAAAGTGTGAGCAGAAGAAGGATTGTCTGGAACAGAGATCAACAAAGGAGTAGAATCAGCTTGATCATCGGAATAGGGAAAAATGTTCTCATGGAAGATAACATCGCTAGACACAAACACCTTATGAGAAGGCAAGATCATACACCTTATACCCTTTTTGACCTTGACTAAAACCCAGAAACACACATTTGAGTGCTCTAGGGTGGAATTTATCTTTATGATGCACAACATTTGTAGCATAGCATAAGCAACCAAAAACCTTTAAATTTGCATAATCTGGTACTTTGCCATAAAGAAGTTTAAAAGGTGTTTTCCACTTCAATTGAGCAGAAGAAAGCCTGTTGATCAAGTTTGCATCCTTAAGGACTGATTCCCCCCAGAATTTAGTAGGCAAGTGAGCTTGAAACAAGAGTGCCCTAGCCAACTCCAAAATGTGCCTATGCTTCCTTTCTACCACACCATTCTGTTGTGGGGCGTAAGGAAGTTGATTTCTGATGTAAAGTTCCAGCATAAGCAACAAGGTTTGGTAATCTCGATTCAGGAATTCTATGTCATTATTAGTCCTAACTTGTTCGATAGGTTTTTGAAACTGAGTTTGGACCATTTGAAAGAAGTGAGATAGAGATCCTAGGACTTGTGTTTTGTATGACAAGAGGAACACCCCAGTTGCTCGACTGTAATCATCCACACTTGTTAAAAGTAATGCGCACCAATCATAGAAACTTGTTGATATGGTCCCCACACATCAAGGTGTATTAAATCAAAAGAACTTAGAGCTTGTGTTTGACTACAAGTAAAGCTCAATCTATGCTGCTTAGCCATGGGACAAATGTCACAAGGAATGGAACTTCTTTCATTGCTATGTTTCAAAAAATATAAATGTGACAAGGTGGTATAAGAGGAATGGCCAAGTCTCTTGTGCCACAGAGAGAGATCTTGGTCCAAAACATCATTGTTAGGAAAAACAAAGTTGCTATTACAATGACGAGAATGAAAAGATAACAAATCTCTATGGAAACTATTTGAGTCCAAGACATAGAGCCTTCCAATCACCCTCCCAATTACCAAGATCTGCCCTGTGTCAAGGCCCTGCAAAACACAGTAAGTGGGAAAGAATAGGAACTTGACAGAGTTAGAACTAGAGAGCTTATTAACTGATAGCAGGTTGTATTTCAAGGATGGGACATGCACAGTTTGGGAAAGAGTAATTTCTTTACTCAAATGAACATCTCCTATGTGTTGTACTATTTTCACAGTACCATCAGGCAAGTATAGGGGAGTTATTTTTTTAACTGGAGTTGACTAGTGAAAATAACTTGATATCATGGCACATATGGTTGGATGCTCCAGTTTCCACTATCCAAGCATCTGGCCCCAATAGATCAATAGTATTAAAGACAAAATGCAAAGAAGAAATACCTGCAAAATCTATAAAGTGTGTCATGTTCACAGATGCAGGATCTCCAATACCTCTTCCTTTTAGCAACTTCCCCATCTCCAATTGTATCATGTTGTGTATTTTTTGACTGAGTTCTCCTGACATGTCATCTTCTCTCACAGCTGGTTTCTCTCTACCTACATCCACTGCATTAGCTATATTCTTGTATCCTATCTTCTTCCGATTCTCCGTCAATTCCTTATACCAATCTAGATGTTCCATGAAGTTTGAAGCATGTTTCTCTGGTGTGCCCAGTATATTTGCAATTTGTGCACACCAAGTTGGACTTATCAGCCTTTCTGTCAAAGTTTCCTCTCTTGAGAAACCCAGGTTTCTTCAAATTATAACCCTCCCCAGTATTGTTGCTTGGCTTCTTAAAATTTCCCCTAGTTGCCATCATAGTATTCTGTTCAAAATTCTCTGTGAAGATAGTGTGTACTTCTCTTTGCTTCCCCACCTTTAAAACCAACGAATAAGCCTTATTTATTGTAGGAAGAGGCTCCATCAGCAGAATTTGATTTCTTATATGGTCATAGCTATCATGTAGTCCCATCAAAAAATGGATTAAATGTTCAGAGGAGGTGCAATCAGCAATTTGCTTCCCTGCTCCACATGTACACTTTGGAACAGGTAACAAACAGTGTAGTTTATCCCACAGCTTCTTCAGTTTTGTATAGTACTATACCACAGATTGATTTTTCCCTATGATACCGAGCTTATTTCTCTATGAATCTGGTAGAGTAAGGGACCATTACATTCTCCAAAACGAGCTTCAAGCTCTTTCCAAAGTTCCTTAGGTGATGAAGTAAATAAAAAAGCATCTACTATATCCTTTGAGACAAAATTAAGAATCTACGATTGTACCATACAGTCCACCCTCTTCCACTGGTCGAACTCAGCTAAGTTCTCACCTGGTTTTGTACATCTCCCATCTCACTACTCGTAAAATAAGAATTTCGCCATGGATTTGGCCGTGGATTTTGGCCAAAATCCGTGGCCAAAAAAGCAGGCTATGGATTTGGCCACATAAATTTTTGGCGTAGCTAAGATTGGTCACGAGTTCTGGCCACAGATACCTAGCTACGGACTTTTTTCTTTTTGGCCTCGGATAAAAAAAAATTAAAAATTTTATTAGTCTCGACCACAGATTTAAATAAAAAAAATTAAAAATTTTATTAGTTTGTCTGTGGCCATATTTTTTATTTTTTAAAATAAATAAAATTTGGCCACGGATTTAATAAAAAAATTAAAAATTTTATTTGTTTGGCTATGGATTTATCCGTGGCCATGTTTTTGACTTTTTAAAATAAATAAAATATGGCCACGGATTTACTAAAAAAATATTAAAATTTTATTAGTTTGGCCACGGATTTATCCGTAGCCATATTTTTTTATTTTTTAAAATATTGCAAATAGCGACGGATAAATCCGTCGCTAACCGTACAGACTTTTTCAATATTTAATTAGTTTTAATACACCCCAAAACCTGCATTTTTTTTTTCAAATTCAAAATACCGACAAACCTAAATACTAACAAACTCTATATCAATGTAATATTAATAATCCATCTAGCATATATATAATTAATAATTAATATTATTCTATTAGTTTAATACGTGAATTCACACAAAATAATTCATATATAAAAGTTTTAAAGGTCAAATGTAGAAACATCATCCTTTACATCATCATCCTCATCATTATCATCTTCATTGTCGTCATCGTCGCCTTCATTTTCATCCCGAGCAACAGGAGCAGACGAAGTGGAGCCCTTCTTACACCACGGTGCTAATTGACGAATGAGTTTTTTCAGGTTAGCCGCCATTAGGGGCACAATTTTCTTAAGGCCGGAGATCTCTCGACTATGCTTTTCTTCCATCTCGGCCATCTTCTGACTATATTTCTCCTCTAAATCGTTCATCTTTTGTGTGAGCTCTTCTGTCTTGGGGTCAACCCAAGTATTTAAATTAGTCCATGAGCCAGAAGACTCAACTGTAACGGTAGAGGGTCCACCGGCAACCCCATACCAACGACCCTTCTTCGGACCGCCGACTATCTGCTTCCAAATCTAAAACGTACATATTTTTTAATAAATACACTTTTGAATGCTACCTCCAAGTTGTCGGGCTGCTGAATAGGTCCGCCCTGTGCATTCTCGGCGGCTCGAGAACAAGCTTCGACATAATTAGCTCTGAAGGTCTCCTGCAAAAAAAAACATAAATAATTGTTATAAAAGCATTTTTGGTAATAATAAGTGACGATAAATATCAATAGAAAACTACCAAAGTAGTCTTTGTTCGCTCATTGACATAATGCTCGGTTCCATCCTCGTCAATTGAATAATGGAGAGCCTCAAATGTTTCGTCTACAATAGGCTAACGTCCATGTTTTTCCGTCTGCAATAAAATTGAAATAAAATTAAAGGACAGTAATGAGATAAAATCGTAAAAATCAACACTACTTCAATTAATTAAATAAATTACAAGGAAAAAGTAATTACTTACCCAATGATCTTGCCACCTTAGATGAGATCTGGCTCCTCCCTTATAGGCCAGGGAATCCCCTTCCGTCACATGTCGATACTCGGTTTGCCCTGTTTTGTTCGTGTATCCTCTGGAACTCTAGGCTTGTCCCATATGACCTGTAAAGCATACCAAGATTCCTTCACCTATCCAATTAGGCCTGCGGTTGTCCCTACAGGCTTTAGCCAATCTATTTTTCAAGATTTCCGAACCTTTATGCTCGAAGTTCTTCCAAACTCGGCTCGAATGATCAAGCCGCCAAAAGAATTTTCGCTAAAAAAAAAGGTAAAAAAAGTCATATACGAACAAATTGTAATAATAGTCAAATTTCATTTAAGCTAAGTAAATAGACATACCTTAAACTGGGCAAACCACATCTCACGAACATCTAGGGGGATCTTTTTCCAAGTAGGCCACGGTCGCTTGAAACCATTCTCAATTATCCGGCCGATCTCCTCGAAACATTTCTCCTCGAGATCAAACCTATTGTACAAGTTGAAAAACAATATTATACATTGCAATGCACATAAAATATATAGAATATATATATATATATCTATTTATTGATAAGATAACAAGCCTATATAAATCAATTCACTTACTCTTTTCCTTGTGGCATTATTAGAAGTTGATGGCCACCGGTATCACTGTTTTGAGACCTTCATTCATCGGCATCGATGGGGCGGACCCTAAGGCAGGGGATGGAGGATCTGATCTCGAACTGCCTAAATTGATGTTGAGATTGGTCGGTAGAGGCATATGCCGATTAGACCCTGAGTCCGATACTTTGTCCTTGCCTTTTTTCAATCTCCTGGCCATCTGTTTCAGAATTCTCAACAAATAATCGAGAAACTTAATAAATTGTTAACAAACTGCACAACAATTGATCACACATCAATTATGAATAAATACAAAATAACAAATCACGAGCATCAACTATATAATAACATTTCACAGAAGAATTCATGATAATGAATCGAACCATCAACTACATCAACCATTAAAATATACATCCTATTCATCATCTTCATTCTCATCATCTTCATCTTCATCATTATCGTCATATTCAATTGCATCATCCCTTTCGTCGTCGTCATCATCAAGTTCCTTATCAAATTCATCCTCCTCGCCATCGTTATTGTCATCGTCATCATCAAGTTCCTTATCAAATTCATCCTCCTCGCCATCGTTATTGTCATACTCATCAAATTCATCAAGTTCATTATGAAATACATTATTGTCAAATATCACCTCTTCTAGTGGACCATCAACATCTACTAAAACACACGTAGGTTCATTATCAAGCACAGAATTTGCAACGAGTGAAGATTCTTGCAACAAATCATCAGTAACAATTTATGATTGGCTACTCTATTTCGTAGTCTAGTTTTAATTACAAAACGCCAATTCAATTTATCCCTCTTTGTGCCTGGATACTGTACATAATATACTTGAGATGCATGTTGTGCAATAATGAA
>CM047873.1:6929584-6958324 GCA_026212405.1 Petrea volubilis | reverse complement strand
TAATGAATGGATCGTCTTTTGGGTATCTCTCATTAACTTTGATATCTACAATTGCGACAAACTTTCCTCACGAAGCTCTGTGCAACACAAATCTCTGAAAGAACTGACTTATTTCAGTTAGGGGCTTCCAAAAATTTTGTGGGAGTGCGCTAAATGCTATTGGGAGTAAACGTTGCATGAACATATAACAATCATGACTCTTCATACCGTACAACTTGAGCCTCGAATGATCAACACACGCTCCTAAATTCAATGCATAACCATCACGCATCTTCAAAGCTTGAACAAATGTGCATAAATCGCGTTTTTGTTTGGTGGTCAAAGTGTAACTAGCTTTTAGTTTTAGCACCTTACCATTAACTATCATTTGTAAATTCAACTCAGGCCACCTGCAATACTCAACTAAATCTAATTCATGCCTTCTCATTATCCTTTGTCTTGTCTTTAATATCCATGACAGTTTGAGTATGTTGTCGAAATTTTTTATTTCGATGTGCATGACATCCAAATTATGGCGAACCACATTGTCTTTCTAATACGGCAACTCCCAAAAAATGCTTTGTTTGGTCCAATTATGATGTACGTCATATCCTTGCAATTTTGGATGCTTGACTGGCATATCGGTAACTTTCGGTATTTCACGCACTTCTTCCCATGTCTGATCGCCTATCATTACTGACGGAGGGTTTGATCGTTCACGGCGTCCTTTGAAAAATGCATCTTTGTTTTGCCTAAATGGGTGATTGTGAGGCAAAAACTGACGATGACAATCGAACCAAGAAATCTTCCCACCATTTTTCAGTCTGAATGCCTTTGTTTTCCGCATACATATAGGACAAGCCAATTGACCCGATGTCATCCATCCGAACAACATCCCATACGCGGGAAAGTCATTGATAGTCCACATCAAGGCGGCCTGTAACTGAAAATTTTTCCTTTTGGAAATGTCATACGTTTCAACTCCTTCTAACCACAGACTTTTCAGCTCCTCAATTAGAGGTTTCAAGTACACATCAATCCTTTCTTTTGGGTTACGTGGCCCCGGAATCAAGCATGTCAAAAATATATATGGTGTAGTCATACACAATTTTGGCGGCAAGTTGTATGGAGTAACAATCACGGGCCAACACGAGTATTGCTTCGACGAAGTATGATTAAATGGATTAAATCCATTGGCACATAATCCAAGCCTAATGTTTCGTGGCTCAGCAACAAAATCAGAATGCTTTTCATTGAAAAGCTTCCTCGCCAGACCATCAGATGGATGACAAATAACACTAGGCTATCCTCTGTGCTCATGATGCCACCTTATTTGATCAGCTGATTTTGAAGAAGCATACAACCTTTTCAATCGTGGAATAAGAGGCATGTAGTGCATCATTCTGTAAGGAACACGAGTCCTACTACCACTTTTAGATAGTATAAATCTTGGATGACTACAAAACTTACATTCCTCTAAACAGTTATTTTCATTGTAATACAACCTACACCCCCAATGCAACAATCAATCTTCACCGATGTTAAACCTAACTTTTTAACTATTTTTTTTTCGTAATAGTTGTTAGGAACATGATTATCTGACGAATTTGACGACTTCACAAGTTCTGCCATTCGATCAAATAACCCTGAGATAAATTGTAGTCAGATTTTAATGACATCATTTGAAGAGTCATTGATAACTTCGTCTGATTGTCACAACATGGCCACAATGGTCAATTCACAGCCTCTAATGTCATAAACTGTTGGGCTTGCATATTAGGATATTGATCATTGTTTTGCGGCATCTCATTATCGTGACTATCTTCGACATTCCAATCGGGCCAATAATGCATACCATGGTGCGATGCATTCACACCCATAGCATCATATGCCAAATTCTCATAATTATTGAGTCCATATGAAAAATTAGTCTGATTCGAAGAACTAGCACCACCGGTCTCCACGTTTTTAGATTCTGGAGCTAACACGCCACGTGAAGTCCAATACCAATACTCAGGTTGAAACTCAAATTTCATCAAATCGCAACGCACGTTACTAGTATCCTCATACTTTCTATTAGTACACTTTAAACACGGACACCTAATGAGGCCTTTATCAGCTATATACTGCGGTTGTGTAGTTGCGAATTGAATAAACTGATTAAGACCATTCATAAATTATTTGGTGTAATTTTTCCAATCAACAGTTAACCTATTATATATCCAACATCGAATTTCATGTATATCCATATTCTGTAAACAAAGAACGAAGGTAAGTTAATATCACTGTTAGACTTCACATCTAGATAGATTAAGTTAGTCAATTAATATTTGTTCAGCATGCTTCATTAATGGCACAATACATAAACACTTATCTCTCATTAAATTATTTCAAACATTGTTCGACATTCTACCTATCAAACATATTTCACCTAATTTTAACCCAACAATAACAACAAAATTCAACCCAAAATAAAATATTTATAACAATCCATAATCCATGCAAACACATTCATAACAATCCATAATCCAATCAAACATTTTCAAAACAATCCATAACCCAAACTTATTCAAAACAATCCATAACAATTCATAATCAAACAAACTTGGGCATAACAATTCATAATCCAAATAACTTTTTTCATAACAATACATAATCTAAATCATAATAATTCATACCTTGTTTAAACTTCACCAACTCAAATTTCACATATGATATCAACCTACAAATAATCCCACAACAACAAAACAAAAAACAAAATTAAAATTACAACTCAACAAATAAAATAAAACTTACAAGCTAAAAATAATAATAACGTGCGTGTGTGACGTATCTTTGGGAGTGATGGGGCGGTGGATAAGGGGTTGGGGGGTGGGGGGAAGGGATGCTTGAGGTCGGGGGAGGGGCTGCTAGGGTTGGGAGTGCTGTTGGGGGTAGGGGGAGGGGTTGCTGGGGGTGGGGGGGCTACTGGGGGTAGGGGGAGGGGCTGCTGGGGGTGGGGTGTGCGATCGAAATGGGGGTGGGGGTGGGTCGCACTCTGGCGGGAGAGGGGGGACCCACGGCGGGGGACGGAAAGAAGGGAATATCGGGGGGTGGGGGGGAAGGAGAGGCCGCATGACGTGCGAGGGGAGGGGGTGGGGGTGTCACGACGGCGGGGGCCGGTGGGGACACCGCCGTCGATGTTCAGGGAGGGGGGAGCAAAAGGGGGTGGCGGCGTCGGAGGGGGAAGGGTTAGGGTACCTTGTGGAGAGAGAAAAGGTAGATTTGAAAAAAAATGGCTAGGTATTGTTTATATACAGACACTTAGCCACAGATTTTTTGCTCTTGGCCACGGATAAATCCATGGTCAATAGTCAAAACTTGTAGTTGACTTTTTTTGAGTCGCGCGTTTTCGTAAATTAGGTTAGACAGAACTGTACGATTGGAGCAATACAACTTTAACACTAATCAGTCTGTTCCAAAGTCCATTTTTTTGGTAATTCCTATATAAGTTAATTGACATTAGTGTACAATGACACCACAGTACGAAGTCATTCGTATATATCACTGAAAAAGAAAAACGTATTCTCGTTGAGTAAACTACAATTTTCAACGCATAAGATGGAAAATATAAGAAGCGTGATGAAAATAATATGATTTTGAAATAACTCAAACCTTAAAAAAATTAAATTTATTAAATCCGTGGCCAATAGTCACAACTTGTAATTGACTTTTTTCGAATCGCACATTTTCATAAATTAGGTTAGACGGAATCGCACGATTGGAGCAATACAACTTGAACACTAATCAATCTACTCCAAAGTCTATTTTTTTGATAATTCCTATATAAGTTAATTAACGTTAGCGTACATTGACACCGGAGCATGAAGTCATTCGTATATATCACTGAAAGAGAAAAATGTATTCTCGTTGAGCAAACTACAATTCTTAACGCATAAGATGGGAAAATATAAGAAGTGTGATGAAAATAATATGATTTTGAAATGACTCAAACCTTTTGGTGCCCTATGATGTCGGGCCGGACGATTTAAGCGAGCCACTTAAAATAAAAAAAAATGAAAATTATTTAATGGCCACGGATTTACATTTAAACAAAAATAATAAATTTATTTCTTGGCCACAGATTTATTCGTGGCAACGTCCAACTTTTTTTTGTAAAAAAATTAAATTTATTATTGGGCCGCGGATTTATCTGTGGCCAATAGTCAAAACTTGTAGTTGGCTTTTTTTGAATCGCGCAATTTCGTAAATTAGGTTAGACGGAACTGTACGATTGGAGCAATACAACTTCAACTCTAATCAATCTACTCTAAAGTCCATTTTTTTGATAATTTCTAAATAAGTTAATTGACGTTAGCGTACATTGACACCGGAGTACGAAGTCATTCGTATATATCACTGAAAGAGAAAAACGTATTATCGTTGAGCAAACTGTAATTTTCAATACATAAGATGGGAAAATATAAGAAGCGTTATAAAAATAATACGATTTTGAAATGGCTCAAACCTTTTGGTGTCCCATGATGTCGGGTCGGGCGATTTAAGTGAGCCACTTAAAATTTAAAAAAAATGAAAATTATTTAATGGCCACGGATAAATCCGTGGCCAATATTAATTTTCAAAAAATAATAATAATTTTATTTGTTATCCGTGGCCACTCTGCATTTTTCAAAAAAAATAAATTTATTTCTTGGCCACGGATAAGTCCAATTTTTTCTAAAAAAAATTGAATTTATTATTGCGCCTCGGATTTATCCTTGGCCAATAGTCAAAACTTGTAGTTGACTTTTTTCGAATCGCGCTTTTTTGTAAATTAGGTTAAACGGAACCGTACGATTGGAACAATACAACTTCAACACTAATAAATCTGCTCCAAAGTCTATTTTTTTGATAATTCCTATGTAAGTTAATTGACGTTAGCGTATATTGATACCGCAGTACGAAGTCATTTGTATATATCACTGAAAGAGAAAAATGTATTCTCGTCGAACAAACTGCAATTTTCAATGCATAAGATGGGAAAATATAAGAAGCGTGATGAAAATAATATGATTTTGAAATGACTCAAACCTTTTGGTGTCCCGTGATGTTGGGTCGGGCTATTTAAGTGAGCCACTTAAAATTAAAAAAAAATAAAAATTATTTAATGGCCACGGATTTATCCGTGGCCAATATTAATTTTCAAAAAAAAAAATAATTTTATTTGTTGGCCACAGATTTATCCGTGGCCACTATGCATTTAAAAAAAAAATTTATTTCTTGGCCACGGATTTATTCGTAGCCAATAGTCAAAACTTATAGTTGACTTTTTTTGAATCGCGCATTTTCATAAATTAGGTTAGATGGAACCGTATGATTGGAGCAATACAATTTCAACACTAATCAATCGTCTCCAAAGTCCATTTTTTTGTAAATTCTATATAATTTAGTTGACGTTAGCGTACATTGATATCGGAGTATGAAATCATTCGTATATATTACTGAAACAGAAAAACGTATTCTCGTTGAGCAAACTGTAATTTTCAACGCATAAGATGGGAAAATATGAGAAGCATGATGAAAATAATATGATTTTGAAATGGCTCAAACCTTTTGGTGCTCCGTAATGTCGGGTCAGGCGATTTAAGCAAGCCACTTAAAATTGAAAAAAATGAAAAAAATTTAATGGCCACGGATAAATCCATGGCCAATTCCAATTTCTTTTATAAAATAAAATAAAATTTATTATTGGGCCACGGATTTATTCGTGGCCAATATTAACATATTTTTAAAAAAATTTATTTAGTGGCCACGAATTTATCAGTAGCCATTTATTACATTTTTCAAAAAAAAAATTTTTAAATGTATACTAGCCACGGATTTATCCCTGGCCATAATGATTTAAATTTTTTTTAAAAAAAAAAATTAGGCACGGATAAAATCGTGGCTATATTGAAAATTTAGAATAAAATAATTTTTTTTTAATTTTATGGTCATGGATTTATCCGTGGCCAAAAACATTTATGTTTTTTTTTAAAAAAATTTATATAGCCACGGAATTTTGCATGTTTAGCAACAGAAAAATCCGTGGCTATATGTTCTTGTTTTTTTCCTGAATTCGTGGCAATTTCCGTAGTTATTGACAACCAATTTCGTCCGTGGCTAAAAATCTGTGGCTAAATCGTTGTTTTCTGGTAGTGCCTATAATGCCTAATTTCTCCTTAGCACCCAACGCAATTCGCATCGATCTACTCCAACTGAGATAGTTGTTTCCAGTTAGGGGAGATGACACGAAGATCATACTTGGACTATCTGAGGATTGCAAACAAAGTGGATCTCCATTATTCACATTTGTAGTCTTAATAAGTTGCTGAGTGCAATCTGAATCTGCCATATTCGATCTCTAGTTCTTTACACAGGCCAAGATTGAGAGGGCTCTGATACCGTGTTCAGATTTAGAAAGCAAAAAATTGTGGAACCTTTCTACCGTGTTCAGATTTAGAAAGCAAAAAATTGTGGAACCTTTCTAGATATATTTCTCATTAAATGAAAAGGAGAGTACAGAGTCTGTTTAAAAGGGAAACTAACTAACTAACCTTCTAACAACTTTGCTAAAAGGAGAAAAGCGTGAAAACAAGAGAAAACCGTGAGACACTAATAAAAGTGCTTCTCTGCAAAACTGAATAACAAGAAAACGTGCTTGACTACTCTTACGACCAAAATTATCAATCTTAACAATTACAATATTAATTATTTTTGAATTAAAAATAATTCATAATTACATTCAAACTAGTTTCCTTTCAAAATCTTTCAAAATATATGGATCCTTACAAGATGTTCACCTAATAAAGTGATTACCTTTTTTCTTTTCAATTGTCAAATGGAAATCCCATCATATTTGCAAAAGCAACTCTCCACTTAACTTATTATTCACAAACAGAATTAAATCAAGGAAATAGATTGAATTTTTTTATTGATTAGAAATTTAGAATTGTTAAAAGTTAGATGTTAAATCAGATTTAAGTTAGAATTTGCCCAATTTACAATCTTCACCAAAGTAGCTAGGACTATCAATGGAGCGAATTTTAATTTTGATTTGATAAATTTTATCTAATTATAAATATTTATAATTTATAAAATGTGAATCGAATATGTAATCAAATAATTTGATCCGTTAAAAATCTTGAATTTGGATCTCGGATCGAATTCGCCATACACTGAAGTCAATAAATGAACTAAAGTAAATAAAAGGGGTTTTTATCATGGGACTCTCCTGTGTTAGTTCAAATTAAATCAAAAAATCCTGTAAAATAAAAATTAGTATAAAAGACCCTATGAAATATAAAATTTATCGAAAAATACCTTCCACCGATGGTTTAAGTTACACGCGCGGTTTCTGCATCTAGGCTCGTGTTTTAGGCTTTTAAAATTACTCTTTTATCCTTTCAAAATTGAACTTTGTATTTTTAAAAATTAGTAAGGCGAACCCTTTATTTTTAAAAATTAGAAAGGTGAATCCTCAGTTTTTTAAAAATTAGAAAGATGAACATTTTATTTTGTATCTACTTGTAACGTGTCTTGCAAATCGATAATAAATTTATAAGAAATTTCGAAGGTTAGAATTTTGTTTCCATATCAATTTTCCGCTCTTTTATTTTCTATAGGAAGATTTTGATAGAAAATGAAAGAAAATGTAATGTTATTCTTCAAATTATTAATAAGGGATAAAATTGGCACTTCGTGCTAAATTTTTATAAAATGGCTCTAAGAGATAGTGTGCTAATTTAAAAAGAATGAGAATTTTAAGATAAATATTTTTGCTAGTTAGACTTAACATAGGGAGTTATATGAATTTGACTCTAAATAAAAGGCTACGCATTGGCCCAAAGAGGAGAAAAAACCAATATATATATATATATATATATATATAATACACCAACCCGACCCGGATCCAGCAGAGTAACCTTCAAAAACTACGGAAAATATCTTGATTTCCTTGTTTCGCATCTCCTAAAACCAATTCATTCGAAGATTTGATTTGATAAATGGCAACCGAAGTGGCGGCGGCGGCAGCACATGAACTTCCGGCGGAGGCACCGGAGGAAGCGGAGAAGCAGCCACACAGGCTGGAGAGGAAGTGGACGTTTTGGTTTGACAACCAAACGAAGCCGAAGCAAGGCGCCGCTTGGGGCACTTCTCTTCGCAAAGGCTACACTTTCGAAACCGTCGAAGAATTCTGGTGGTGAGTTTTATTAAAAGCCCTGATTTGTTTCTTCTTTTTATTTGATTAATGTTTATAGCTTTAATTTATTTAGCGATTTTGGTGGTTTGCACCATGCTAGTTGAAATTGTCTTTCTATTGAAGGTAGCCTTAATTACACTGACCCTCTTTTTATTTTTTTTCAAAAAAATTAGAGGTTTGTTTTATGAGGTAAGGGAGTTTTCGTGTATTCTGCTATAGCTCACGTGTTATTTTATGCTTGGAGATGCAGCAACTGCAATGAATCTGTAGATCTATTATTTAAGCTGGTGTATGAGAATTGTAAATGGGGCTTTGGGAATGATGCTTCAGACCTGTGTTTTTATCTGTGATAGGGAGGTTCGTTGGCGTTCATTAGGTAATGAAAGTTGAGAGAATATGTGAAGAATGAAGAGGATGAGGGGTAGGAGGAGAAGAAGAAGAAGAAGAGAGTTTGATATGCCCGGATGAGCAAGGGAATTTTTACAACACGAGCCTAAACTCTGATATTGTCAACTCCGTTAAGAAAGAGTTGATAAGTAATAGAACCTAAATGTTTGAACTAGAATAAAGTAGGAAGCTTTTGGATAATGGATTCTAATACTTGTCTTACAGTATCAAGCCTGCCATCATTGGAAGATAAAATTTATCGATACTCTACAATGGTGAAACTGAATGAATTGATAATAAAAGTGAGTATGAACAAGGGCACGTTTCATGCCGTAAGTGTTGAAACTTCTATCATTTACGAGATCAAAGAAGTGCATCTTTGTGCTTAGGTTCTGGATTGCTATACTTCTCAAAGGTGCAAACATTTGATTAAGTTCTTCATTGTGATACTACTCAAAAGGTTCAAGTTGCTTGGTTAATCAGAGTGGTGCCAGTGAAAGGGTGTCATTTATTATTAATGATGAAAACATTAATTGATTATTCTCCTCGATTTATTTTCTGTGCAAAATCTTATTTCTAATGTGACTATTCAAGGAACGATATGGAACTAGAACCTAGTCTGAAAGTGGAAATAATCTAGAATTGCTTTTGCCTTTTGGGTGAGATGTGCAAGATGGGCTTGATGGGAATTTGGAGAATACAATTGAAGGGCGTTTGGTGGTTGACTCATTGGAGCACTTCTCTTAGGGACAAAGTATTTAGATTTTATTTGGTATAAGGTGGTCAAACTGTCTTGTTAAGCCAAAGCCTTTTTCAAATTCTCACTCCCAAAAGTGAAAGAAGCCTCCAAGCTTATCTTTTACTGGTTGGGATATTCAGATTTTTAAATAACAGTTATGAGCACTGCAGATTGACTAAGCAATTAACTTAAATACCCACAAACATTTCTAGGGTTTCAAGATTGTGCTACCCACATCCTAATAGTTAGATCCACAACCGTGGAATCCCCTTTAGTTGTCCGCACAAGCACTGTTCTTGCCTCTTATGACTGGCAGCTTTCCTTTCTCACTTCCACTGCCTCTGCAAACCTCTTCCTTTTATCCCTTCAGCTCTAACCTTCCCTTTGAAGTAGGCTCGAAAAGGATTATGATACACAAATTTGCTTCTCGTGGACCTAGTTTAGATTTTTGAGGTGCCCTAATGTTTCTAATATGCTTTATTGTGCAATCTGAAACACCTTCTCAATTGTTTCATTTCTCTTTTCCTCTCTTTTTATAATTTTCCTTGTCAAGATCTATATTTCATCAATGATAACTTCTGGTCATTATTACTATGAATCCTACTGGCACAAATTTGGCACTTCCTTTTTGTAGGATTTTTGATTGATGTGTTAAAATTATTATGGGCACTCCCCAGTTCTCTATCAATCTATGGCTACTTGACCAATTAGGACAACAATAAGTGTCTTATTCCTTTTACTCACAGCATCTATCACTAACACCACCAGGTTATTAAATGCTTCTGTTTGTATTAATTTTGGAGTAAGATATACAGCCAGGGAGTCCCTTGAAAGAGTAAATACAAGCCCAAGTGTCTATTTTATTTAATTTATTTGTTCTTACCCAAAAGTAAGAACTCTGTTCATAAAAAAATTTGACCTGTTTGTCATTTGGGAACGGCCTGTGCGGATTGAACGAATTAGTTCTGTATGTTTAAGAAGCAATTTGATATTAATGGCAGATGATTTTTGTTTTGAGCAATTTTGTGTAGAAATCTGAATATTTCTTTTCTTTCTTAATTAGTAAAAATTTTTTATAATTGCTTGTTAAATTTTTTAGGGCAGATTATTTGCTTTTATGGTATTGTTATTAAGGAATTGAATGTTAGATGTTCCAGAAAGATGTGTTTGCGCAATTGTGGTAAGAAATAGAATAACCATAATAAATTGAAATCTATCCGTCAAATGCCAGTACTTAGATTTGACATTTGGCCAGATGCATCCCAATGCATTTAATATGTTATATGGTATGAGAATCCTGTTTGTGCGTATATAAATTTGTTCTGCATTTCACAGAGGCCTCATTCCTCGTCTCATCCTTGTCCTGTCATCTTGCTCATGTCTTAGTCATTGCAGAGTTTGTTTATGTCCATCTAGTCGTTTTTAACTAAGTTTGTCTAAATCTTCCCTTCTGTTTCTGAGGTAGCCTTTTATTGTTATGGCACCGTCTTCGAATGAGTTAAGCTCCGATCACAAAATTGTCTTTCTACTTGAAAGTTTGGTGGAAAAGCAAGATCAGAAAACACCAATTGCATGTAGCTTATGTGACCAAATTTTCCTTGAAAATAAAGAGCTGGTAAACCACTTCCAGTCTCATTTTCATCGAGATGGGACTTTGATTTCACAGTCACTTGTTGGAAGATTTATATCAGCAGAAAGTGGTACAAGTTTCTTTTCATGTTCTTCGGAACATACACATTCTTTCTCTATGCCAGTGAATGTTTGTAAATCTGTTGCAAAGGAAAACTTGGGGCCTTGTAATTGGCAAAACCTTTCCCCAAACCAGCCAA
Organism: Petrea volubilis; assembly: GCA_026212405.1. Lineage (NCBI taxonomy): Eukaryota > Viridiplantae > Streptophyta > Magnoliopsida > Lamiales > Verbenaceae > Petrea > Petrea volubilis. The sequence continues at coordinate 6,947,169 of CM047873.1, read as the reverse complement.
ACCTTTCGTTAGGTATTTATCAAGTTCCGACACTATCACAAGATTTCCTGCAATTGAAAGAGCCTACCTTGACTCATGGGCATCAGTCATATTCATCACCATCAGCTTTCCATTCAGCCATAAGCCATACATTTGCGCCACAACCTATTGAATCTCCAAACTTTCATTCAACATTTGCCCTACAATCTACTGGTCCACAAAATTTTTATCCTTCTGTAGAGCCCATAACACCTGGTATCTTTACCACACAAACTACCAACCTATCGAAATTGTGTCTTCCTATGGGCCCTGGTTCATCTACTTCACAACCTATACCACAATCAAGCATCTGCTCACCCATAAGAGCTTGTGCTTTTGCTTCACAATCCATTCCAGGTAGCGGAAATCTTCCCCTTGGCACAACAACTAGATGTCTTCCACAAGCTGCTATGAGAAATGAGTTAGCGGGTGCTTTTACTGGCTATACAAAACCATACATCATGCAACTCGAACGGCCAGGTGAAGAGATGAAGGCAGGCCGTAATTATGTTGGTGGTAATGACAACCCTGATGTAATGGACCTGACTCTGAAGCTTTGATAACTATTGGTTGAATCACTAGTGGAGAATAAATGGACTGGATAAAGTGTTTCAAGAATATTGATTTGTTCATTTTGTTTTGAACACCAGCATATTTAGATGTTTGTATATCTAATGTTTTTTCATTGGTTTTTCATTAATGAGGACTCTTCTCATGGCCATAATGTCTACTAGAGTTCAGCACATAGTAAAATTAATTACTTCGGTGCACTTGTGGATTTTCCACCTAGAGGAGATGCACATAGTTCTTATGTTCTCTATACATTTTGCATGATCCTGCGATTCTCTCCGTGCTTGTTCACTTGCACCGAGCCAAGGGCTATAGAGCATCTATTGTATTGTCTTATCCTCAAATGATTTTTCTCAATTATGGACTCAATATCTTAGATTGGGTTTTCCCACTTATTTTAAGGTGTATTATATTGTCTTCTGGATTCTCTAAAAGAGTGTGCGTCATAGACTGCAACTTTGTTTTTCTATATTGACACGGTGGTTCCTTTTTCTAAATGACACATCTGTAGCACTTTATTGTGAATGTTTGGATGCTGATTCCTACCGAGGATGATTTTCAACCATTTTACCTGGAATTTTGATCTCCATCAATTTCGGGAATTTTTAATTGTTCTTCCAGTTGTTAGCTTTCTCTCTATATCAGAGGCAATGGTCCTCTGAAATGGCTCTCTCCGTTGCTTTTCCTCAATGTTTAGATTGATTAGCTAGGTTAGTGGACATTAATTCAAGAAAGATTAATTCATTTAGTGGAAATATGGAGAACTACCACCATCAGTATAAATTGGTTACCATATGTGAAGTAAAATGGTTGTTTCATTGCAGTCTATATGACCAGATACTCAAACCCAGCAAGCTGCCAGGAAATGCCGACTTTCACTTATTCAGAGCTGGAGTGGAGCCTAAATGGGAGGACCCTGAGTGTGCTAATGGGGGCAAGTGGACTGTTGCTTGTAGCAGAAAGACTAATCTGGACAACATGTGGCTTGAAACTGTAAGAGAACCTTACTTTCTTGTTACTGAGTCTCTTAATCTTGATAAATGAATGCTACGGGTTTCTTTGACTTGGTCATTTATTTGCTTTGGGTGTATTTGGGTAGTTAATGGCGCTAATTGGAGAGCAATTTGATGAGGCTGATGAGATTTGTGGAGTGGTTGCCAGTGTCCGCCAAAGGGGAGACAAACTTTCACTGTGGACGAAGACTGCGGCCAATGAAGCAGCTCAGGTAATTTCTGTTTTACATAATGGTCCAAAATCTGGCCGCTTTCTCGACTTTTAACTCAATTGGCAGGGGATGAATGATATGAAGTGATTAGATCATGTGTTACTGCTGTGACCACTGATTTCAAACCATTATATTTGATCTTCGGCTTACAGCTTCAGATATTTTCAATTTGTCTCGTCTTACAATCCTTTTGAAGGAAATTAATGCGAAGAGATTTAAGTTTTCAAAACCATCTGTCTCATTTATCTAGATTTATCACCTGTTTGAAATCCTGGGTCAAATATTTTTAACTGATGTATATCTTTTGATTTGTTGGATGCAATTGTCGTTCTTACAACCTCGAGCTTTCAGCTTTAGATACTCCCGGCAGCCCCCAGTGAGTGCTAATTTGTTTTTGGCATTGCAGATGAGCATTGGTAGGAAGTGGAAGGAGATAATCGATGTCGCCGATAAAATCTCTTACAGCTTCCATGTTTGTTTTCCTGCTATTTAATGTACTTTTTCGCTCATGATGCCTTCGTTCCTTGCATTTACCTTCTTCCTGGATTTCTGCAGGATGATTCCAGAAGGGATAGATCAACAAAAGGTCGATACTCGATATAGTGTGTGAAGAGCTCCTCACATGGTCTCGTATTAGTTTGACCTATATTTCTACCGCGAGTTGAACTCTAAATATTTTGTCCTCACATCTTTTCGTTCTCTCTCGCTTTTTTTTTTTTCCCTTCCAAACCGTTGCTTCCCTGCGATATGATCTATTATTTCAGTTGGTTTGTATGGATCGTTGACTGAGTTTTTGATAGACTGTCAATTTTATAATTTGGAGCAATACAGAAGAATGCATGAATTCTGGACCGGTGAATCAAAAATATTAATCTGAGAAGGTATATGTGCATGTGAATGTTATTGTTACAGGCTAAAACATGAGTATAGTGGGGGCAAATAAAGCATTGAAATAAGCGGGCTTGATATGAAATCAAGCAAGAAATCCAAGTCTTTCTCCATTCTTCTTTGCTAGACGAATGAGTCCTTGTCGTTGTTTTGAATCTGCCCCTATTGACTTGCAGAACTCGTTAATAACCTGAAAATTGTCCAAAAGTCACTCAATTAGCTAAATCATTAATAATCTATTGGAACTCTGATAATCGTCGGTAAGTCCATAGGTCTATTTCCTTTCCTTTCTGTTAATTACTATTAATAATCTATAGTTAACAAATAAACAAGAATCTATAATCAGCAAATCAACTATTATTAAGAAAACATTTCGCCCTAGATATAGAATTCTATACGTTAGATTTTATCATGTTTGCATTTTAATAGCCCATCAAAATTATTTATTTTTCTTTTTTTGTGTTTTTTTTTTTTAAAAACAAAGATCATTCCGATCAGCCAGCCGATGATGAAATCACAAAAAATTACAAACAACATGTAACGAGCTTATCCGTATTACATGCATGAAAATTAAATAAATATAAAGACAAAAAATAAAACTGGATTAATTTAGTTTACTTGTGAGTGTAGAGCAATCGCTTTTCCCCTAAGCTGATTGAACCTCTTCTTGCCAATAATACTGCGCGTGACAACAACGACTGGAGCAAAAAGGCCCTTGCCTTCATTAACATTCCTCATCATGGGCTGTGCTCGAACCGGCCGCGCCACCCTCACTTGCGGCGGCGCCGCCTTGGCCTGCAGCATGGCATGGTCCTCACCGGCCACCGAACTGCCCCAGCTCCCAAGAAAACCAGAAGCAGAGATTGAAGCTGTAGCCATTTTAGAAATTAAATGAACTCAAAAAACTAGCCAAATAGTGCTTTTTATTGAAGAAATATTGAGGCTCTTGTTTGATTTTGGACTATATAATTTGTGTTGGAGATTTTATTGCTATGATTTTTGGGGTGATAGAAATATAATTGGATATTTGGTGTTAGTCTGAGAGCCTTTGGTTTCTTATTATTTTTATTTATTTATCTATCTATTTGGAAATGAAGAAATTGATGAGGCGCGTTGAGAGCCACAAGAAATTAAGTGGTTGGCTAAGATTTTTGTTTTGATTTTTTCTTGTTTTAAGTTGAAATTGGATTGTCTCTCAACGGTTCCTGCTCGTTTGGAGATCTGTTTCTTGTTTGCTACTGGTTTTTTTTGGCCAATGGTCCCATTTTTTTTTTTAATTTCGACGCGTGTGTATATATATATACTATTATAAAAAAAAATTCTTTTTCTCTCGCAAATAGGGATTCTTTATGTGATTTTATAAAATTTGTGGCTAAAATTTTATGTGGAATAAATAGAGATATGTAAAATTGTGGTTAAAATTACAAATTCACATGAAATCGATTCAATTCGGATATCAAATTTTGATGTGTCGATTTTATCCTTTTAATTAGTAAACACATACAATAAATAAATAAATAAATAAAAAAGTCAATATTGTAATATTACATCCAATTTAAAAAATTCACGTTCTCAACCCACAAACCACTTTCTATAATTACAATGACTTGTTTTTTTTTGTGTTTATTCTTTATTATGTAATTTTATTTCATATAATTATTTTAGTTTTAAATTATTATAATTAATAAATTATTTCAAATAATTATTAAAAAAGTATTTTCATAAAAGAAATTTAATAATATATTTATATTTTCATCCTAAAAAAGAATGAAATACTAAATTAAAGTATATATTTTTTATATCTTGCGCACACACATAGAGTATACAGTGTTGCTGGTTCGGATTCTCTGCTGTATAATCGTATTATATTTTTTCCTCCATTAATCACTATATGTCATGTGTATTAGTGAACGATTGAGATAAAAATTTTTTTCCATATTATCAGTTTCACTCTTTTCTTATCTCAACCGTTCACCAATATACGTGACATATATTGATTAGTGAAGGAGAAAATATAGTATGTTTATGTAGCAAAAGATCCGAACTGGTTTGCTACTGAATTTTTTTTCTTTTTGCCAATGGTCCCATTTTTTTTAATTTCCACGCGTGTGTATATATATATATATATAATCATGCAATTTTAGCCGTTTAATTTGGTTGTTGTTTCATATTTCCATGGGAAATTTTGGCCTGACCAAAGTACCCGACGTGGGCGTTTAGGTTTCATAACTCTTATTCAAAAGTTCAATCCTAGGTTGTTGTAATCAAATCAAGCTTCTCGAAAATGATTTTAGTCCATTTGGATGATTCTAAGAGAACCAATTATATTTTTGGTATATTATGGCTAACTCCCAATATTTAGGACCTCTTAGATTTTATCTTTTATTACTTCCGTTTGCACTACAACACTATCTAACTTTTTTTAAATGAGTCAATAGTATTTTATTACCATGTATTATCGAAAAAGAGTCAAAAAAAATCCCTCGAAAAAGAAAAAAAAATTATGTTTCTCAAAATTTGCAAGAAATACCATCGTGTATTACACGCATGCTAAGGACAAAAATTTATGTATACTAACCTCTAAAATTACATTTTTATTCTTACAATTTAATTATATTCCATTTCATTTTTTTCGCCTCCTTCTCGCACCACCACGGGCTTGATCACCAGCATGTCAAGCATGAGAGACAATGGCGGTTCTGGACCCGCCGGCGACGGCAATGATGTCCATTTTTGGGTAATATAGGGCTATTCGAAACCAAATTTTTTAATATTTTTCAGCCACAATTTTTAATACTTTTGTATACCATTTTTGTCTACATTTCATGAGTAAAATGAATTTTAGTTCAATTGTTATTAATTGACTTTTCACAATTAATTTGAAGTGTACGCGCATTAATATGTGAAAATGTATGTTTCAGACGAAATAAAGGAAAATTAAAAATTACCCTCCCAACGTATGTGGACAATTGCACTCTGCCCCTCGACATTTGCATTTAAGCACAAATACTAATTGATATAGGCGAATGTTCAATTTCACCCTCACATATAGTAGAATATTTTCTTGGATGTCGGGATAAGGTAAGCCAATATGAATATTCCAGTGCTGACTTATGTTGACTTAAGACCCCAGGTGCCTGTTAACATGTCAAATTAAGTCTTCAGTCTAAATGGAGCTGAGATAAGTAATTTGAAACCGATCTTATCATGATGATTCATTATGGTTTGGTTGATACTTAGGTGTTAGTCACTCAATCATTTGCAAATTTTAGGTCCTTAAACTATAATATTGTTCTAATTTTCTAGTTTGTACTATTTTGATATTATATTTATTTTGCGTATTAAGTCTTGAGTAAAAATGAAAATATGATAGTAGGAGTAAAATAGAAATAATTAAGTATTAAATTTAAAATAATATGATAATGTTATCATTTTAATTTTATTATTCTTTTGTCAACCAAATAACAGTAATGGAATATAAATACCATTATTTGATGAAAAATTAGTGTTAAATTTTGATACGAGTCCCATTATTTTGAGAAAATAGAAAGAATTATTATTATTTAAGTAATTGATAATTTTTAATTATCTCAAATTATTAAATACCAATTAATTAATGATGTGATTAGATTTAATAATGATGATATAAATATAATTTCAATCAAAAAAATATGATAAATAATCACAAAATTAACTTTTTAATTAGTACGTAGGAAATGGCAAAAATCCAATTTGTTATTATAGTAGCAAGGGGTAGACCTAGTGGTCAAAGATTTCATGAGTTAAAGCTTCATGATGGATATATTATGCAATACACAAATACATACATTTATGAGATTCGAATCCATAACCTCTTTGATCACGGACCTCCTCTTTACCATTAAAACAAAGGATTTAGGACCAAAAATAAAAAAATAAAACTTATAAACAACATTTGTATCTTAAAAATTCGAAAGATGGATGACTAGTAGCACATCAACCCCTTTAAAAACATGTATTTTTGTAAGTCACCTCCCAAAAATGAGGGGAAACAAAGCATCTTACTATCTGAAATCTATTAGATTGTTCCATGTTCCACCCACCCACACCTATTTTATAAGGGCAAAATAATTATTTTCACCAAAAAGGTAATGATAATTTTTTTTTATTGGTGCCTAATTGCACATGGCCGCTAGATTAATGAGAACAAGGATCTAGTTATTATATTTGCTATCTTTCAAATAACTAAGAAAAATATGATAAATTTTCATCTAAAAGATGTAAGCTAGAAGAAAATATCCAGAATTATCAAAAATCACACACACACACACACACACAATTAGTTTTCCAATTGTTGGTGATTTAACTTGTCCTCCTTTGTGATAGAAGTATGATACAAATTCTTTTTTTTTTTCTTGACAGAACGTATAGTGTAGTAGACCATAGCAAATTAATTATGTTTACTACATAAAATTTATAATCACACTAATGGCGATAATGAATAATTCGAAAAATTACAATTATGTTGTACCCTTTAACAATTTTAGGACAAAATTTTTTTTATTTGCAATTTCAGGACATTAACTTTTTTATTTTCAATTTCAGGACATGAATTTAAGATTTTGTGGCACATTTAGGATAAAATTCCGACCAATTTTGTCAATTTTTCGACAAATTTGCAAATATCGAGGTGAGAAGTCCTAAATGTGCCACAATATCTTAAATTCATATCCTAGAATTGCAAATGAAAAAATTAATATCCTAAAATTATTAGAGGGTACAACATACAGTTCTAAAGTTATAATTTTTCCTTATATCAATGAGTTCCAACAAGTCTACGCGTTTTAAAACATTGAAATAAGATAGAAAGCATTTTAAGAATTTTACTATTACAAAATATTCATTTCTAAATAAAAAATTATGCTATTATGTTTATATTTATGCAATAAGAAGGTAATTTCATTACGAAATTTTTACAAGGATCACATATAAGGGCATCAATAGTTTTTTAAGCTTAAAATAGTTTTTGGTGACGAAGTCCCACTAATATATTATTTTTCGAGGGTGAAAATGCTAATGTTTAGGTAATATAATAATTTTGCTCATAGAAAATAGGCATGGGTCAATGTGCAACCATACAATAAATCTAGGAGGTAAAATCCTTCTGAATTTCTAACCTATTTTTTTTTTCCAAAAATTTGGGTAATAACTAATGGAAACATTGCCAATGCAGCCTAACTCAACTAACAAAGTTATGGCCTCAAAACTCTGAAGGTTTTGGATTCGATTTCCCATCAATGAATAGTTTATTATCATTCTTTAATAGTAGTTTATTGTAATAGTTTGACTATAGTTTGGTTTGTAAATGATTTAGTTTGAAATATGATGTAATAGTTTGATTTGTACTTCAAGATTTATTAATGTAATTGGATGTACTTAAAAAAAAAAAAACAACTAATGGAAACGCTTTATTCTTTTTCTTTTTTTTTTCTTAAGGAAAATGCAACTAAAATTCTCATGTAAAACTAATGAGACAATCCATTTCTTGTCTTTCATGCCAATTTCCAAATATAATCGGGTCTGATTTGCGATACGAACGCACATTGGAAGTGCCTAAAATGTCCCCAATATAAACCTGCTCAAATCAGCCAAGAGAACTAGAAATTACAAGTGATAAGCTTGTTAATGAAAATGAATAGTGAGCATCCAAAAATGAGATGATAAAAAAGGTATTTACAATAGAAACGAGGCGTTTTATTATGTAATGAGTTGAATATATTATGGTGTTTTTATTTTTTATTTTATATATTAATGTCATTAGTGTTAGGCATCTTCTATCTACTCCCCCAACGCCTAATCGCTCCCAACACAACTCAAAAAAAATAAATAAATAAAGGACAAATTGTACTTTACCCCTTAGAAATTTTAAATTTTTGCAGTATACCCCCTTTATATACTCAAACAAGATTGCGCCCCCATTGAATTAACCATTTTGCCGTACTTTGCTCCAAAATCAATTTTGTGCTGAACTTTTTGCCAAAATCTCGCCATGTGCAGCTTACAAGCAAAATTGGAGGGCCAAAGTATCTTTCATTCCTCATTCCATTTGAACTGTTAAGCAATAAATCAATATTCATGGAATTACCAGTACAGGGCACAATCTTCTCTCCATTTGTCTTATTTGAGAAATTTCACCCTCATATTCATTAATTTTATGAAGTAATTCAAAAATTATTTAAATAGCTCTATTTCAGGTTGAATGGTCAACTCAGGCCAAAAAACCAAAAAAAAAAAAAAGACACCCATTCGATTCCTATTGTTACACAAAAATCTTGAGTACATTTTCTTTGCTTGTGAGATGCAGCTTGCACGTACTGTAATTTTGATAAACATTCACCAGATTCTACTACTACAAGGCGAATTGTAAAACTTTTAGGGAGCAAAGTGAATTTTGTCTTTAAATAAATAATGGCACTCCACCAAAATGGGATCCATTTGGGAAAAATTCGCAATTTAAAGAAAATTACTAGGCACTTATGCGGCAAGTTGACTGTAATTCTTCACAAATGGAGGGGCCAAAATGAAAAATAGAATAATTGTGCACGAACCACTGGGGTTTCCAATAGTCAACCTCTCCCTCACCAGCATACAGAACCAAGAACTTCATCTGATCAATCATCAAACAGCCATGATTCTCACAATTTCATCGTAGCACTCCATCAATTCGACTCTCCATCTTTAACCACCTCAAGAATTAGCGTCTCTAGAAGGAACAAAACCTCACTATCAAGGAAAAAAATGGCGTCATTGGCCACCCATTTCACGGCGTCGCTCTTCCTCTGTCCGCTGGGCATCCGCCGCCTAATGTGCTCCGCCTCGCTCTATCTTAAGAACCCATCTGTCTACAGATCAAGAATCTGGTATTTATCGGAACCCAAGTGGAAAAATTTCGATCTTTACGTTCTTCTCATATTTCTCCCTATTGCCTCATTGTCGCACATCTTCATCTTTCTCGCATTTTCAGAAAACCCCACTTATCAATTCTCGTTCTTGCACCAGTCTTTGGTTATTTTCTTCTTCTGGGCAATCTTGATCATCATTATTCTGAAAGAAAGCCTGGAAACAGTGACTGAGAGTTACGTCTTCTTGTTTGCTAGCATTGCGTTTGTGATTGAGTTTTACATGAGTGGGAGGGGAATTGTTGGCCTTGGTGGTGTGGTTTACGGGTTTTTGGGTGGTTTGGCTGTTCTGTGCGGGGCTTGTTGCCTCTACTTATCGTTTAGGCCATCGGCTTTCTTTGCGGAGTTTATGTTATCCTCCGCGCTTGTCTTGAAGGGCACTTGGGTCCTGCAAGTGGGGCTGTCTCTTTATACTGATGCATTTGGTTTACAAGGCTGTGATAAGATTTCTGGGGCGACACTAGCTAAAGGGGAGGCTGATGTCAAATGTCAACTCCAGGATGATAAGTGGAGGGGAATAGTGTTGATGAATATGCTGTTTGTTGGCCATGTTATCCTTGTTATGACCACCAGCTTTCTGGTGTTTGGATTGTTGCATCGGTATAGGAGCATGAGGTGGGGCGACACGAGTGGATTCTTGCTGGCTGACATAGGATCTAAGAGCATGCTTATGCATCCGCTTCCCGAGCTCGAGTTAGAATGAGAGGTTTCGGTTCGTATGCTATTTGAATCCGATTATTAACATTATAGCATTCTTGAGTTTTACAGTTGTGATGAAAAGAAGTTTTTTCGTTTTTGTTGGTAGATAGTTTTTGATGTTGCATCATGGTATATTGCAGACGTTAGAACTTTTCTGATGAGTTTATTCTTTGGATAAGATAATATTTTCTTCCATTGTTTCTTGGAATTATGTGGCTAATTCAAAGTTTCTAAGTCATGACACTTGAGTATCTTGTAGTGGTGGAATGTGCAAAAAAGTGTGAAGCAACTCTGTCCCATTAAGGATATGAATATGATAAAGTGCAGTTACAAGTAGTATTCTTTTTTTTCTGAAAGGACAAAACTTTGTAGTTCAAATCTAGTTAGTTGCTCTAAGGTGGTTTTATTTGCCCTATTCCCAAACCAGGATACACAATGTCTTGGGCTGTGAAACATAGTTTGAGTTTAAAGAGCTTTATTAGAAATATTTTAGTTAGATGTTAGTTCAAGTCGGAATTCGACTATATACTTTGAGATTCTTACTTCCAAGTCTTAGATTGGAACCAATTCAAAGAACAGGGATGAGAAAATGTCTTGTTGAAACCAATATAATTTAGATGTCCTATATGATGTGCAATAAGTGGTACTTGAAGCTTACATATCTCTTGAAGAAAGTATTGTTATATTGTACGTAAAATGCTATTTATTTCTAAAAATGCCTAATACAGTTTTTTGGCAATGCCTCCTAGAACCTCTTATACAGCCCAGAGAGAAAAATTTCCATGAGTCGTATTGCAACTTTGGGAGAATCGGCTTTGCACCTGACGGTTCATAACTCATGTTTGTAGAAAACCATTTGAAACAGTTGGACACACTGAACATACATAGAATATATAGCTAGAACCAAGTTGCAGCACAAGCTTCATTTTAGTGTAATCATCTATTTGTTTTATCACACATATGAAGCCGTAGTAATTATATCTATATTTTGCATAAAGCGCAGAGAAAGCAAGTGTGAAAAGAGAGAGCTCTATGCTGACAACCATTGGATCACTTTTCATGTATTACTAGAATGAGAAGTACAATTACCTTGTGAACTTTAGAACTAGGTTGTTCCAAGAGAGAAACCTTGTGTTGGTTTTTAGATTTACTTTAGTGCAGTTTGTTTGCATGCGTCTTTTCTGATGGATGTACAAATGGCTTAATACCGTTTCGAAATGCATGGAAAAACTTTCATTGTTTATTGTTATCAGTTTGAAAAATATAAAGGAGGAAAACAAGAAACTAGGCCTATTCAAATTTTATGGTGTGTCGCTTATGGAAAATTGATGGGTAGAAAGAGTCATGGAAAAGAATGTTACAGCAATAAGTTTTGAGTAGGTGAAGCAACAGTTTTTAATGTATTAGTTTTTGCTTATTTTTGGGGTCTTAATTACCTGGTTTCGGACTCATTGGCGGATTAATTCGGATTCGGTACTACAGATGCCCAATATGGGGGCGATCCTCCCAATTCAATTGCTTCATTCATAACTCTAAAATTTGAACCCTGAACATTGCTTAAGCGATTTCATGCCTCATCCTACTAAACCAATTGGTAGTTGGTAGTTGCTTATGATTACTCTGCATGATGTGCCTTAAGATTTTCGTCTTTTGTTTCTTCATTAGCTGACTGAACAAATCTTCCCCCATAACTTCAAAAATGATTCAGATTTGTGGTGATAGATACTGAGATACATATATACTTGCAAATATTTCTGATACTCCAGATGGTTACTGACGTATGTTTATATACATGAGTTTTGTTTATATGAAATAGAGACAAATTTGCTTGATGGGATTGATTTTTCTGAGTCACTTTTAATTCAAATTTTGTGCTGGATGTGGTGTCGTGAGCTGATGTATTGTACGGTTTTTGTGAAATATCTCAAGAAATATTGGCTCGGTGGCTCCCCCACCCACCACATAAGTTACTAATATAATTGCTGTTCTACTTGGAACACACATTTTCTTGTCTGCCAAACTTCAGCTTGTGGCTCTCAATTCTACAGAAAAACAACCTCCACTTGCGTAGTTCATCACTATATTCCACTAAGAATTGTGTGTGTGTGTACCCGAGCGCGCGTGCGAGAACTGAAATAATGGCACTTTGTTGCTGAGAATGCGGGTGAAAGAAAGTAAAGTTGGGTTGTGTGCTGCAATCATGTTTTTTTTTTTTTTTGAAAGAAACCAAATAAAATTGCAACCAGAAAATTAGACATCAGCCTGCAAAGCCTGCTGCAGTTCCTCTGGAAAACTAACAGGAACAGAAGTGTGAGGACTAGCTCTACGAGCCAACATATGAGCTAGCCTATTCCCATCTCTACGGACAAATTGAAAGCAAACCGAAGGCAAAAGATCGCTACGTCTTCGAATATCATCAATGAGATGGCCAACCATTGAGAGGTCTCGGTCTCTACGTCTTAGTGCATTGATCACCAGTTGGGCGTCCCCCTCGATAATAACGTTGTTCCAACCTTTTTGGCGAGCCAGAGAAACAGCCTCCATAGCTGCCCGTGTTTCAGCCACCAGTGCATCAGCCGGCGAGTCAAGATACTTTGAAAGCCATCCTTGACGGCGCCCTTCGTTATCCCGAGCCACCACGCCGGTCCCCATAGCCCTGGCAGCTGCAAAAACCCCTCCATCGAAGTTGAGTTTGATCATCCCCTCCGGAGGTCTAGTCCAAACTGCTGTTGCTGGGGTATTGCAATGCCTCCGGTCCACTACCCCCTTACCCTGTGCTGCAGTAAAGGCAGCGTGGAAATTGCGAGCCATGGTGACTGTGTCAAGTGGAGATAAGTCCACCTGCTCCATACACTTCTTATTTCGACTGAACCAAAGAGACCAAGCGAGGGTCAAGAAAAAACCAAAATCCATCCTAGATAGCTTACCGTGGATATCACTGAACCAACGCAAAGGATCAGCCCTCCAACTTGAGATCACACTCCATGGAAGATTGGACAAAGCCCACATCATCCGAGCAAAGTGGCATTCGCACAAGACGTGACGTAAGTCCTCCTTCTCGTCCCCACAGAAAGCACACCCAACCACAACATTCAAACCTTTGCCAACTAAGTTCGCCGCCAATGGAAGAGCCTCCCGGCAAGCCATCCACGCAAAGATTTTGATTTTGTTTGCAACTGGAGCTCCCCATAAGTTCCATGAAACTTCATTAGTAGTCGAACCAGGTTTTTTAAGGCCTTGGGCTGCAATCATGTTTGATCAAGACAATTGATTGAACCTTGACATACCCTAGTACAAGTTATAAGGATATCTTAGATATTTAATTAACATTAAAGAACACAATAACGCATGCACCCCATTACATAGCAAAACCCCTCATTTTTTCCTACTATAAATACCTTCATCTTGTTGTTTGGTAAGTTCACTGTTCACTTTCATCTTGTAAGCTTAGCACTTAATTACCTTTCATGTTCTCTCGATTGACTTGACCGTGTGAGGGTTATTGTCGGGATTGATATGTGTTCGAGTAGTAGTGGAGAACCCCGACTACATTTTGAGATTGACATCGAATACAAGAAGCAATTGTCTCACTGTACCTTCCAAAGCCCTTTGATTGGAAAACTTATCATCATATTATATTCTTGCATAAGATAGAATGAAATGATTTTATCAATTTATAATTTAAATTCTTTATCCTACCTTGTACGGTGTCTTTTCAAAATTGAATCCCCCATTAATACATGCTTGAGAAACAATATTTCATTAAATCGAGTCCCCGTATAAAGCGGCAAATTTGACCATCCTCAAAATTTGTTAAACATTTTTTATTTCCACCACAATGTCAAAACCAGGCTTAAGAATAGATACGCGGGTTGATGTTATGGACCGATAGATGATATTTTCATCTTGAAGTTTTTTTTTTCTTTTTTCTTAGGCAATTTTAAAAATTATAAAATGTCCATTTCTAGACATATACATCTTACATTTTCAAACACATAACCTTGTTTTGTTAAGACGGACACACATCATTAAAATTCGATGTGATGTTTTACTAATTAAAAGTATTTTCAAAGTTTCAAACTCAATAACAAACTAAATATTATTCTCTCTTTCTATCAATGTAAAGTTGATGTGAGATAAAGAAAGCTTGGACCCGCTAATAATATTCCCCTAGCATAATTTGGCTAGGTAAAATAATCCACAACTAATCGACAAACCTGTTGAAAATGTATTTACAAATGTGCCAATGCATACATATATGTATACATGTGTATGTGTGTGTGTGTGTGTGTGTGTGAAAGTATAAGAGTGATCAAAAAATTAACTAAACATTATTTTTTTCGAACTCTTCTCTGAGAAATAGTTCTTTCAAAATGACTTTATCTCTGTCTTGAGTTTGTTCCTTTTTTGTGAATACATAATTTACAAATCCTATGCGTGAAATGTAGAGACAATTAAGAAAGTGAACTTCATTTCCCCCCCCCCCCCCCCCCCTTATAAGTCATTTTACACAAGTTTCATTCATCACTATGTCGTGAAATGCAGAATTGACCTTTCATAAATACATATTCTATCGGATATGTTTCAAGATAGTTTTATTTATTAATGATTGAAAAGCTTTAATTCTGAGTTTGGGTTGGGGTAGGAATTACACAACTATGGGCCTTGTTGAAAGTGACAATCATTGAAAAAAATAGGCCAACATTATTTCCAATTATTAATGCGACTGTATCTATAAATGGTCATCCCAATATAAAAATACTTTTCTTCGTTGAAACTTCTATTGAGATTATGTTCTCTCTAGTTATTTAAAAGAAAAAAATATTAATATCTATATTATTAATAAAGTATTTCAGAATTTTAATAATATCTTGGTATTTTTTTTAATGTATCCATCCTCTCATTAATGTTATGCCTATTTTCTCTCCCCGCTAGTTGGCATTTTTTTTGGCAAATTGCATCTACAACCTTTGAGACAAAATATAATTATAAAATAGTTTATGTGACTTAAAAATTATAAATATCCCCCTGAAGTATGCATTAGTTTAAAAAAATTTGCCTTTCACCAAGATATGTTGTAATTGTGAATTATATTTTTAGTGTTTTCTATTAGGTTTTGAGACATAATTCACATGATTTTAACAAGTTTAAGCTGTAAAAATTATATAAGAAATCATTTCTTCAAAAACAAAAAAAAAAAAAGGTAGTGGTTGTATCAATTTACAAATGGTGATGTTTGGTGGTGGTTCCGATGGTATAAGTGAAATTGCTTCGCGAAATTTGATGGAATAAAAAAATTAATTAAGGAATTTTGTCAGGCTCGATGATGCAAATTTTCAGTGGTTAGATTAACTACTATGATAGATTACATTAAATCTTTTAGGCATATCTCTCAATATTTACAATAAAATCATAAATATCAAAATGATATTTATAATTTTTAAAATAAAATAATTATAATTTATAATTATATAATACCTGAAAGTACGCAGACAATTTGCCTGCTTTTTTCTTTTCTTTCTCTTCATAATTTCTCTCCTCCCTATCATTCTTTCTCTTATATCAATATTTGTTCTTTCATTTCCTTCATCTCTCTTTTTCCAACTTTTTTATTAACTGTTTTTTCTCATTTATTCTTTTATCATATAATTTTACTTTTATTTTAATTAATTTTTATAGTAAGTTTAATGAAGTAAACTATGTATAATTAAAACACATGTTCATGTATAAAATTTATTAAATAATTATAATTATATATTTAATATTTAAATATATAATTAAATTATATTTTATTTTAATTTTACACACATATCGAGTATACTGCACACGTAATTATACCACCGTTTGATGTCCCGACACAGTAAGAAAAGGACATGTGACCAAACTAGCTCATAATTGTCTTCCCATGAACTCAACCGCCGTCAAACTCAAGCCCTTGGATTTGCTTTCATTTATTCATCTCATGGCCCCGCCAATTTATAGTATTACCTTAACGACTTTTTTCTTTAGCTATATCAAATGGTAACTTCAGATTAACATCATCAATAAAAAAAAAAATACCCCAAAACGGTAATATTTATATTTTATAATTACATAATAATTTTATGCAAAGCGAGCCTTCTCCAGAGGGTTTTTCATCTACTCATCTCTGCTCGACATTATTGAAGATTTTTTCTTTTTTGTTTTTCTGAATATATTTCATCTTTCTATTATTATTATTATCATTTCAAGAAACTTTCTTAACATATATTCATCGAACTTTGAAGAATTTCTTGAGCCTGTAATGGAAGCTTACAGGCTTGCATAACATTGGTTGCTGTATTGGTCAAACCCTGCGTTGACTTTTTCTGGGCTTGTGAAGATCGCTGCAAAAGATGGGAATTTTTTTTTTTATCTGGGATGCCAACTTGTTTGTTTTGGCAACTGGGCTTTGTGAGGATGTGTATTTTCTCCAGTATTGTTGAAGGATAAAAGTTCATCTTTTTGTGAAGTTTGGTAATAATATAGCATTTTCTTGATGGATACAAATGATAGCAGTTCGAAGGGTGATGTAAATGTCAATAATTTGAATAGTTTGGAGTCTCAAAAGGCTGTTGTAAATGGAAAGAGTGAGGGAGATGAAGAATCACAGTCATTGTTGCATTCACAGGAAGTGGGATTGTCAAAAGATTCTGAAAAACCTAGGAGGAAAGTTCAGTGGTTGGACAAGAATGGAGATAAGCTTGCACAAATCTTGGAGTTCGTACCAAGGTAGTCAACATCTTTTTTTTTTTTTTTTTTTGTCATCATTCTTATCAAAATTGTCTGGTTTGCTTCTCATAGTTGTATTTATCACTCAAAATGAGTTGTCATGGTGTGTTTGAGAGTGTGTCTGTGTGTGTGTGTGTTTTGGGGGCCTAATGTGGCATTGTGTGTTTGAGAGAGTTGTATTTATTTAGGGGTATGCAGAAATTGAGCTCCTCCTGCAGAGTATGTTTTCTTCTTTTGCTCGATCAGTATTTAGGGTTATAGTTTAATGTTGAATGCTTTGATCTAGATTAGGTGGCTCAATGAGAGGTTTTCATATTCTAAGTTTTCGGTAATGTCTGTTCGTAGCAGGGATGGCTGTGTACTTGAATTCTTGAATTTCTGATTATGCCAACAGGCTCTTTTTGTACATCAACTTATTATTAATCACTTTAATGCAAGCTCTTAGGGAGCATAAAAAAATGCTAGATTTCTGTTTTATGTAGTATTCCTCCAACTCA
>CM047873.1:6880810-6929084 GCA_026212405.1 Petrea volubilis | reverse complement strand
ACTGAAGGTATTGCATGTTGCTAAACATAAAAAATACTCCACCTGATCCAGGGTGGCTAAGCAATGGATACTTCTGGCCCGCACGAGTATAAACTGTGCACGGCTTCCCCTCAAAATCATCTCAGGTTCTTTGAACTATGTTATGATTTGATCCCTTCATTGGGTACGTAGGCAGCTTAGATAACTTCTAAATTTAGTCATGATCATTGGATAAAATCATTTGTGCATGCAGTTATTATATCACCAAGCTTCTGAGCCAATTGCATTTAAAGTTCTATAAATTTGCGTGGTGCGCACACTGAGTCTTTAAGCCTGCCGGAGTGCTGAATCTCCAGAGCATAGTCTCCTTGCAACTTCGTGGTAGAGAATTGGGACATGCCTCGAGACAGGATAATCTTTTTTGTAGTGGGAATGGCCTCTTTACTTTCTTCAATAATCTCGCATATTCTTGCTTAGATGGGGTGAAAAGTCTGGTTATTCTTTTGCCCGCCAGAATACTTGCAATCTTGGAAGAGCTTGGACGTAGTGAGTTAACGTCGTCAACTGCAAGGGTGAATGTGCAAAGCCAGCAAGCTAAATGTGCAGCCAAATATTTGTTTTCCTTCATAAGCACCAAGTCGCCAGGAGGATTGTAAGTTGGCCTGAAACGAGCTGACCTATTCTCTCTATGGTGGTGGTGGTTGGCAATATTTAACATCCTTCTTGCACCAAAAGCTCACCCAATCGCCGATGGTAACTGGAGGACATTGATATCTATTGGCACTCTCTTGCAGTAGGTGGAAGATATGAAACAAGTACTTGCAGCAGTAAGAAATAAATCTCTTCCCGT
Organism: Petrea volubilis; assembly: GCA_026212405.1. Lineage (NCBI taxonomy): Eukaryota > Viridiplantae > Streptophyta > Magnoliopsida > Lamiales > Verbenaceae > Petrea > Petrea volubilis. The sequence goes on along the minus strand of CM047873.1, from coordinate 6,928,255 downwards.
GTTATCAACTCCATTCAGCTCTATGGTAGTAGGAATCACCTCGTCTTGTATAAGTCTTGTCACTAGGAGGCCCGCCAAAGTGCGCAAAGTTCACACCTTGGATATCTCGCTCAAATAAACTTCTCGGGGCAATCCTCCGTCTTTGTCAATCTCAACTACTTGACCTTACCTTCTATGATGTGCCAATCGAACATTGGTGAGAAGCTTGGCTCGTTTGCTTGCTGGTGATGAGTTGCTCTCAAAATCCACACGTTGGGTATCTCGCTCAAATAAATTTTCTCGGGGCAATCCTCCATGTTCGTCAATCTCGGCCACTTGACATTGCCTTCTATGATGCGCCAACCTTGGTGAGAAGCTTGGCTTGTCTGCTTGTTGGTAATGAGTTGCTCGCAAAGTCCACACCTTGGATGTCTCGCTCAAATAAACTTCTCAGGATAATCCTCCATGTTCATCAATCTCGGCCACTTGATCTTGCCTTCTATGATGCGCTGACCGAACATTGGTGAGAAGCTTGGCTCGTCTGCATGCTGGTGATGGGTTGCTCGCAAAGTCAACACGTTGGATGTCTCGCTCAAATAAACTTCTTAGGGTTGGGCAATCCTTTGTGTTCGTCAATCTCAGCCACTTGACCTTGCCTTCTATGATGCACCAACCGAACATTGGTGAGAAGCTTGGCTCATCTGCTTGCTGGTGATGAGTTTCTCGCAAAGTCCACACCTTAGATGTCTCGCTCAAATAAACTTCTCAGGGCAATCCTCCGTGTTCGTCAATCTCAGCCACTTGACCTTGCCTTCTATGATGCGCCGACCGAACATTGGTGAGAAGCTTGGCTCGTCTGCTTGTTGGTGATGAGTTGCTTGCAAAGTCCACGCCTTGGATGTTTTGCTCAAAGAAACTTCTAGGGACCAATCCTCCGTGTGCAATGGGTTCGCCAATCTTGGCCGCTCCTTCGTGTATCGACCAACAAAGGGGGCATTGACCACCAAGAATGTACCCTTCTCTATGGGCTCATTTTCGTTATCGAGAATCATCAACTGCTTTATTGTTGAAACCAACGAAGTATCTCTAAGGTACACCATGGCGAAACCTGCTCCAAAGAAAAAGGGACAAACAATATATGCGTTATCGTTGAGTTTCAAATTGATCTCTTGAAAAAAGATATTTTTAGTTGAAAACTCAAAATAAAAGCAAGTTGAATTCTGCAAACTCAGAGGAAACAAAGACTTTGCTAGACCTTTGTGATGACCATTCCAGCAAATTGCAAGCTACAAAAAAAAAAAAGGGTGAATGTAATAGAAAAAAAAGAAGAGAGTTAGAGGACATCTAGTGATCATAGTTTCTTTTCTAAATTCCCCTGCCGCCTCGTGGTACCCTATGCAATGTGTAAATGTAGTTTGGCCAGATTACCACGATAACCTCATACGATCAAATCTTACACAACTGTTCTATTATCACAAAACGAAGTGATGGGTTAATTCACACGAAATAAGTGGCAGGCCATATAAACTTTTGATCATTACCTCGACAAGGTGCTTTGCTGTGAGTTCACGTGATGAGGGACTTTAATTATGGATTTGCTGCTTTTATAGCTAATTCTCATCACTAAATATTCACGGAGTACTATGAAGTTTCAGCCCAAGCCCTTTTATTTATGCAAGCATTACCCTCTTTGAGTTTAACTTTAATATGGTCTCCAGTCATTCAAATTACTGGAATAGTTGACATCTGCTGCGGTAAAGTGCAGGGGGTGCAAACGTATAAATCAAGCTTCGATACGTTACTAGAGCAAACACAAAACATGTAAAGAAGGAGATGAAAGGGCGATTATTCTCAAAATTGTCAAGACGGCTGCCTCAGATAAACAAAGGAAAAAATAAACAAGTAAACTGGGTTGTGCGGAATTAGGTTGTTCGTATGAGGCCCTTTTATAGGCGAATTCAGGGGCATCAGATTTAATAAGTTTCCTCTTGTTCATAGATCTCCTCTTCAATATTTAATTATGCATTGGTTAGGAGTTTAGAGTCATGATGAGCTCTGTTGTCAAGAAGTCAAAGAAACAAGAATTCTTATCAATTCCAAACTCTATTTGTGGAATGCACTCATAAAATCATGCACGTAAGGTTAGAACTTTATCAGAATATTCAAATAGGCATACAGAAAAGGTTGGAACAAGAATTCTTATCAATTCCAATCTCTTGGTTGTGGGTCACGGAACTCATTTGCAATTAAAAAAAAAATTGAAACTTTTTTGCAACACCAAAAGAAGAAAAAGGACAGAGTTATGAAGTTTCAAAAAAGTTGAGAGGCCAATCAAAGTCCAAGAGTGAATGGAGATGCATTAAAATGGGATTTCTGCAAGAGTTTTACTCAGTCTATATTTCAATCATCCATGATGACAGCAAGCAAGAATGAGGAAATCGTATTGCAGTTGAAGTCAAAAGTCTCATACTTTTGAAACAAAAATTGGTGTTCACATTTGGTAATTAATGTTATATGGAGTTCAAACAACTCAAAGTTTGTTTTGGGCCGAGTCCGTTTATAGCGAATTGAGGTCGAGAATTTTGAGGCCCAACTGATTGAAAGCAAGATATTAGTGGGTTTAATTCGTTAAAAGAGTCCGCAATTATTGCTTCAGGCCTGAAGTGAATTCAAAGCTACTTGATTTCCCCTTTAAAAAAAAGGGAAAAAAAAAAGAAAAGAAAGAAAAGAAAAAAAATCAAGTACTTCAAGTCTCACCTCTCGCACGCAAATAGTTGGCATGTCCTTAACCGAGCCTTGAAGTGGGGGCATTTGTTGGCGATTAAATTTCATCCAATTAAAAATTAACAAGTGTAAATTAAAATATAAAATATTAATTAAATTTCTATTTTATATTTTGGAATTCCCTAAATTTAAGTCTAATATTAAATAGTTAATTTTAATTACTATTTGAATATTTATTTGGGGTAACGTCTATTTGCCCGCCAAACTATGGGTCATTTTCCACTTTGCCACCTCAACTTTTTTTTTTACACATTACCATCCCAACTACACATTTTTTGCACTATACCCTCTAAGAGCCGACTTGAAAGTACGAAAATACCCTCACGTGCAAGTCACGTGCTTATTTTCAGGCAAAAAAATTGATCAAAAACAGGTCTTAAAGGTATAGTGCAAAAAACGTGTAGTTGGGATGGTAATGTGTAAAAAAAAAATGTTGAGGAGGCAAAGTGTAAAATGACCCATAGTTTGGCGAGCAAATAGACATTACCCCTATTTATTTTACCGATAAATGAGGTGTCACCATGTGTCAGTATAAAATATCACGACCAATTAAATCAAGTCTTGCAGCCCGAAAGTCCAAAACCAATCAAATAGTGACAAGTGGCGCATTTGGTCATGTGGACCAATCAAATAATGACATGCAAATGGTATTTTTCTCTTTAAAAAAATAATTTATATTGAAGAGATAAATATCGAAAAAGTTGCTAGCAATTTGAAAACCATGCATAAACACCTATAAATAGAGCTCATTTGATTCTCAAAGAGAGGACATCAAGAAGTTTCCAAGAGCAAGAGAAGCCAAGAAGATTCCGAAGTTCTCTCAAGGTAAGCTCAAGAAAATTCGTGAAAATCAAAAGCGAAATTCCTAGCGTTATTCGCGAAAGTCATCAAATCAAGGCGTTCAATCCTCGATCAAGATGTTAGCTCCGCGTTTTGGCGTTTATCTTAAAGCAAATCCACGATGATCGAAGCGACGTTCAAGGCGTTATTCGCAGAAATCATCCAAATAAGGCGTTTAATCTGCAATCAAGGTATCAAGCCAGCTAATCAGCGTTTTCTTCAAGTCAAAGTCAAGTCAAATCCATGGTGTTCACGGCATACTTCACGTTGTTCATCGAAATTTTCAGCATTTGATTCGTGATCAATCTACTCAGCCCACAAATTGCGTTATTAGAAGATCAAGTCAAATTTAGGGAAAAAAATCAGGGGATTAATCTTTTAGAGATTATTTTTCACTAAATTATATTCTTTTTAAATATTTATCATATATTTTTCTTTATTTGTAATTTGTACTTACAGACTTGAAATTTTGTGTGAACAATCATTTTAAAGAAAAAGTTAAATTTTATATAAAATTTTTTAGATGTCTTGTCTTCTTTTCCAATGGCGCAGCCACTCTTTCGGCTGTCTAACTGATGAAAAAAATCATCATACGTTCGCCAATATTAAAGTGCATGCGTGATTTTGAATAAATAATAAAATATTTATTATAATGAAAATCTTAGCTGGTTGGTTATTTTTTTGTTTATAAATAAGAAATTTCTTATTAAACTTGTTGGCTAGTAAGAAAACGTGCAAGAATCTAGTTTTAGTTATAAGATCCAAACAATTCATATATTTTATTTTTGTTTCTCCAAGATCTAAAATTTGCTCAAAAATATAAATGAACATAAACAGTGAGTCAAATATTCAGTTCACAAATGCCTAGTAAAGACAAAACTGTTGTCAATTTTTTTTTTTTTTTTTGACGAACGCCATAGTTGGTCCCTAAAATTACAATTAAAATTACTTTAGCCCCTCATCTTTATATCGCAATGTTTTACTCTTTGAAGTTTTAATAAAGTTTCACTTTAGTCCTTTTCTCATTTTTTAGGTGGTAAAATTGTCACTTCAAACTTATAATTGCACTTTAACCCTTTAAAATTTATATTTGTTGCACTTTAATCTTTCAAATTTTAATGTTTTCATGTTGGTCCATCAAGCTTTATTTTTTTTCTCATACCCTGAAACTGAAAAACAAAAAAAGAAAAAATGAGGATAATGCTCTATGGTTGTCGCCACTTGTTTTTGTGGATTTTTTTTTTTTTTTTAAATAATGTGCTCTTAAGCCAATTCAAATTTTGGCGTACGATTTTTTCGATTGTGAAAGAAATGTAATAAATTGTGATTTTATGTGGAATCTTAAGGTGTTTCTAGCGGTAAGTTATGATTTTATACTTCTTTAGTTCTTTTATCAAAAAATATTATGTACATCAATTAGTTACACTTACAATATTGTTAGTTTCTACAATTTTAAAATCTTAGTTAAAAAGATTGAGAGCCAAATAATAATTTTCAAATATAAAACCAAGCATATCCCATATTTTTCATGACCGAAAAATCTTCTATCAAGAATTGAAGCTCTCTAAGAATACTTTACTCCTGTATTTCCACATAAAAAGGTTGCATGAGATATGGGGTGTTAACCCCAATACTTTTTTAAGAAAAAAAAAATATTGATGAGATTATAAAATTATTTTTTTGATTCTTTGTAAGAAATGCAGAGTGACTGCAATATCGACGGTAGTCTATAATTTATACCTACAACTTTTAAGAAAAATGTGAAAAGAAATAAATTTGAAAAACTAAATTGCAATAAATATAAATTTTGGAGGATTATAGTGAAATTTAAACTTTGATTGACAATTTTTACCCTTGAATAAACTGACTGTAGGACTAAACTAGAATGTAATTAAAATTTGGAAAATTAAAACGTTGTGAGTTAAAGATGAAGGATTAAAAGGATTATAATTATAAATCTTAGGGACTAATTGTGTCATCTGCCTTTTGTATTTTTATAATTATATATTTTATTATTAAATTGAAAATGAAAGGCCAACCTACACCGTATATATAAAGAATAAAATGAATTGACTTGATCGGTTGGTCTTTGTTAATTGAAACAAGCAATTATTAATTGGAAATTTGGAATGATGAATTCAATTCCTAAACCTTAAATAAATGAAGTAACGTGCTTTTATCGTTATAATTTCTCGCCGCATGGTTTAACCGGCTCATTGTCTGAAGATAATAATAAATATTCATCAAACCCATCGTGTTTTCTTGTGAAGTATGAAACGCATATAACAGGCTGGTATACGTTGAATCCAGTTATCAAGATGCTAATTTGTATATTGCAAGTTGATGAGAAACCATCAACTTGTGTTTTTGATAAATAAAAAGTATCAACTTATGTAAACAATAATAATGCACATTGGAGGGTACGTGTACAGTTTGAATTTGACTGAATATGAGGTTTTACAAAGATTGTTAGTATTTAACTAATTAGGAACGGAGCTAGAACTTTAATTCGGATAACAAAATTTTTTCGAGATCATTAGTTATTAAAACGTAGAAATATAAGGTCTGTATATAATATATATTGATATATAAAATAATAGAAGTTATTATATTTATGCGTATATGATCAATATAAAAATATAACTGTAAGTGATACTATTACGAAGCATGTAAAATTTATTAGAGGTTTGAATTTGACTGAATCAGAGGTTTCACAAACTTTATTAATATTTAACTAATTAGAAACGGAGCTACAAATTTGATTGGGATAGCCAACCTGCTGCTTTATTAATTTATTAATGGCAAGTTGCTTAGTAAAAAAAATAAATACAATAGTAATGCCCTCTTGTGTACCGAAAAACTAGTTAAACTCTTCATGTCTACTGGATTCACTGTTTTCGATGTTGTTATTTGTTTTACATATTGTTTTACTTATTTCTGTCGTTCCAAGTTATGACTTCTTATTCAGTCTTAATAGCCAGCCTGCTGCTTCATTAATTTATTACAAATTGCTTAGTTAAAAAAAATATATATACGCAGTAGTAATGACCTCTCGTGCACCGAAAAACCGGTCCTTACGCATTGCAATTTGCAAGTTGATTAGAGACAAAATTTTCTTACACCAATCACCAGTAGCCAGCCTGTAATACTAATTAAATATTGCAAGTTTCTTATCAAAAACAAATAAAAATTAAATATTGCAAGTTGCCAAATATGACAACAAGATACACCAAATTATGACTCTGATTTTGTATATAGACTCTGAACTCTGGAGAACTACTTTTGTTTGGTATGTTTGTTTGTATTGAATATTAACAACCTGATGAACAAATTCTCCCATAATCATCAATTGTTTTACAAATTGTCTAGATCTTACAACTAAAGCTTAAAATTCTTTTCCTTTTCTGTTTCGAAATTGAATTCCAGTCTTTGGATTGAATATGATAATGTCATAATTTTATTTTTTTTAAATATTTTCTTGATATTAGCATATTAAAATTGGATAGCTAAAAACATTAGTTAGATAATATTCAATTGGACAATATGAAGTTTCCTCTCAATAGTTGAAACGAAATTCATACAAAATGATCAAGTACAGATTAGAATAAACGAGCCACTTTAAATCTTTTTTACAAAAATTAACTTTACTAATATATTACAAATAAATTATTTCAATGAGAAGCATTCCCATCTACACTTTATTGAGTCATTAAATTATCAGAGTATTTTTTTGCCGTTAGACATAATTATTAGTAGCAGATAACTTCGATATTTCAAATCAGAAAAAGATAATCTCCAGCCATAAATTTATTCCGGAATTTATATTTAAATTTTTTCTTACTTTTCATTCCCTGCTACTGATTATTTACACTTTAACTCCTAGTCTCCATGAAAAGGTCCTCAGTTTTTCCACTTAAAATACAATAAACCCCATGCTCTGTTCTTCTGTTCCATTCAAGGTTTGAGGAAAACCTTAGGCTATGTTTGGTTTTGTTTTGGAGTGTTTTGGGAGAAGTATTTGGGAAAATACATTTGGTAGTGGGTTTGGAGGATGTGTAGAGATATGTTTAGTTGTGTTTTTGAGGAGACAAATTGTATTGTAGATGTTTTTTCATGGAAGTTTTTTTGTTTGGTTAGTAATGTCTCATCAAAATTTTATATTATTATATTATATATATTATAATTATAATTGTATAATAATTGAAAATATATATTTATATTACAATAACGATCGTAACGATCGTAACGTATAAATATATTTTTTTGATTTATATGATGATTAAAAATGATTATAATTTTTTAATAATATTTTTAAAAAATAATGAATTTCGGATGAATGTTTAGTATTTATTTTGGTAGTCGAAAATCATTTCAGGAAAATGAAACCAAACATGGCCTTAATTCTTGATGATCTTTTGAAGGACAAGTAGAAAGTATGTGTATCACATGTAGAAACATAATGTATAAAACAAAAAACAATACAATTTCATTTTATAATAAACTGAAACAAAAAATTCATTTAACATTCATAGTTTCATATTAAAAATTTTAAATAATTTCATAGTTTCTTATATATATAAAACCGTAGTGAATACATAGGACTTCCAAAATGTTACAAACGCTAATGTGTCGGTGACAAAGTATCAAACAACAACAACAATAGTGATTATTATTATTTTAATAATAACTCTGTAATTTGTCATGATACTTTTTCCTGTCATTCATTTTTATGGTGCTCTTTTATTAATTTTTTTTTTATTATGTTTCAATGTTGTACTCATTTTTAAATAGTTAAATATTGCGATTCACACGTCTCATCGTCATACCGCATTTAATCTTTTTATGTAGTGCCACAGCGCACCAGATTATTGGGTGGGTGAATTTATAAAACGAAAAAGAGTATTGTTAATTGGTTGGTTATTTGTAATAAATTCCTAATTTCCTTTTAGGAATATAATTATGCTTAAAATAAGCATTAATAAAATGGCATATTGTTTGGCAAGCTATCTCTATTTGTATCATTATTAGGGCAAAATACACTTTGCACCCTTGTACTATGGTTTATATAACACTTACCCCCTTATATTTTAAAAAACATCACTTACCCTCCCCAATTGACTAATCAAATTAATATTATTTGAATTTGACACAAATACCCCTTAATATAGTATAAATGTATGTATTTTATCTTATTACCTTACTATAAAAATTTTATGTTAAAGACTATTCTTAAATTATTTTCTTTGTATGCCATATTTCATGAATGTCAAATAATTTTCTAATATAAAAATATTTATTTTTTAAGTAAAATATATTTATAAATATATATTATAAGGAAGAATAATCATTAAACTAACATACCAATTATCTTAGCATAATTCAATAGTATTTAGTTAGAATAATTTATTGAACTATTTTACTTTCCAAATATTGAGATTCTTATAATTTTTTATTTTTTTTGGTTTCCCGTGGGGTGTCCTGGGCCTTCGGCCCAGACTAATCCCCACCGCAGCACTGTCGGGCCCAATTGGGGGCGCTGCTCCCACCAAGGTATTGCTGCGTTCCCTGGGTCTTGAACCCGAGACCTCAGGTTAAGTCAGGAGAGTCCCCTTCCAACTCACCTACACCTTGTTGGTAGATTCTTATAATTTATGCATGACAATTTGTGCATTAAACTGTTTGAACAATTAAAATATCATTATTTTGAAAACAAAATATTTCAATTAAGCAGACTTAATTAATTAACTATAAGTTCCTTCTACCAAAAAAAAAATATTTCTTGTTTTTTTTTTTAAAACTATAAGTTTCGAAAATATTTGTTTATATTTTTGAAAAATTGATTTTATTATATTAATTTTTTTTTACCTTTTTGAAATATAATATACAACAAGAAAAATGTAATGTTTTATATTAAATTTTATAATAAGTTAAACATATACAGTTTACATTAAGGGTATTATGGTCAAATTCAAAGTATTTTATGTTGACAAGCCAATTTGAGGCAGGTAAGTGATGGTTTTTAGAGTACGGGGGATAAGTGTTACATATATCATAATACCAGGGTACAAAGTGTATTTTACCCTTATTATTATTAACTAGTTATTTGTGCACACTTGATGCGTGTGCAAAATTAAAAAAAAAAAACATCATTAATTAAGTATCTTGACTTATATATATGAATACTTTTTAGTATTTATTAAATTTATGATAAGTGAAAAGTAAAGTAATTTATTTAAAATAAAACAAAATTATATGATTAGAAAAATAATTGAATATGAGAACTAAAAAATATTAAATAGTGTGGTACGAGAGAAAAGAAAGAGAATATATTGACAAAGTAAAATGAAAAAAAAAAGGAACGTTGAATTGGAGGAGAGAGAAAATAGGAGAGGGAGAGATAATAGGAAATGGATTAACATACCAAAACTGTTGATAGACCAAGGTAGTTATTGAATGATCCTTCCATTTATGTAATAGTATAGATGATGATAATAACAATAATAAGATGTTGAGTCTCCAAAAATATTTCATATTGTTTCTTATTCATAGAGCTTTTATTTTCACTATTTCAAAAGTATGAAAAGAATACAAGTGATAAACACAATTGACATACAATTTTAAAAAAAAAACAATGTAATGATGTTTAACTTTATTTTTTGTTTTGTGCTTGGTTACTTCAATGAAAGTGAAAAAATAGATTAAGTTTGTCCTAATGAAACAAGTGTTTCAGATGAACTTATTTAATTAAATAAATGGTTTGACAATGCACTTTAAATATGTGATTGAATTCTTTCACTATAGGAAAATGCTTGATTTTTGGTGAAAAAATTGGTGGAATTTTCACCGGCAGATGTCCGTCTAAAATTTTTGCCCAACTATTACCGGCAGAAATTTCCACTAGACTATTACTGGTAGAAATTTACACTGGACTACTCTCCACGTGTTTTCAACCATGTGGTCGCCGAGGAGCCGCCCGTCGCAAGAATAGTACTATCCCAAATATACATTTTCTATGGCTGAAGAGATTCAAACCCAAGCTACCCAAGTTGGATGATACAGGTTTCTACCACCATGTTATTGCAAGAAGTTTAGATGTTTTTGTTTTTTACCTATTATAAATATTTTACTATTCTTATTTTATTAACTTATTTTAATTTATTAATTAATTTTAATTTATATTTTATAATTATTTAAGTTATTTATTTTTGTTCTTATGTAATTTAATGTAATTTCTAAATATGATGTTTATTGAACAATTATTTTTTATACTTATTAAATATATATTTGGTTATTCTTATTTTGTTTAGGAAAAATTACACTAACTACTCCTAAGGTTTGGCCAATTTACGAAAATCCCCCTACTTTTTCAAAAATTACCAAAAATCCCCTAAGGTTCTATCTATATTACAAACTTATTTCAATTTCTGAAAATACCCCTTCCCTTTTTTTGGGTGATTTACACTGACCACCCTGAGATTAGGTTAATTTACGAGAAACCCCCTGTAGTTTCAAAAATTATCGAAATTCCCCTGATGTTATACCAATATTACAACGACACCTACTTAGGTTGACTTATCAACAATATTATTTTTTTTTTCCTTCTGTAATATTGCTATCATAAAATTTTCATGTAATAGATTTGGAAAAAAAAATGTGATTGCATATTCAAATAAATATTTTGAATTCAATATTATGAATTTATACTAAATATACGTAATATGTGCTAAATTTATATTTGAGAAAAATATAATTATATGCATCGTAAATATCCATAATGTGAAATGAGAAATATAAACATTGATTGAAATAAAAAATTGAAATTAAATAATGCACTTGAAAACTTTATTTAGCTTGAGGACACTAACTCATTTCTCTTAAAATTTACTCCGTATTAACGATAATATGACATACTTGATGTGTTAGTAGATACTTTTAATGTATTAAATTCAGAATATTTATTTGAATAAATAATCACACTTTTTTTTCAAATCTATTATATGAAAATTTTATGATAACAATATTACAGAGGGAAAAAAAAAGAATTAATATTGTTGATAAGTTAATCTAAGTAGGTGCTAGTTGTAATATTGGTATAACCTCAGGGGGTTTTTGGTAATTTTTGAAACCGTAGGGGATTTCTCGTAAATTAACCTATTCTCGGGGTGGTCCGTGTAGATCACCCAAAAAGAGGGAAGGGATATTTTCGGAAATTAAAATAAGTTTGTAATATTGATATAACCTTAGGGGGTTTTTGATAATTTTTAAAAAAATAGGGTGTTTTTTGTAAATTAGCCAAACCTCAGGGGTGGTCAGTGTAATTCGCCCTTTTGTTTAATTATTTTGTATCTCAAACAAAAACTTAATTATTTTTTTCTCATGGAATTTATTAATTTTTGTATTTTTCTGTAGTTTCTAAATATGATGTTAATTGAATAGTAAAAATATTTTAACACTTGTTGAGGTTTGAAACTCAAAACTCAACAAATGAAGAGAATAAACTTGTCATTAGGCTATTTAAGAAATTTGTTGATACGAGATCATTTGTTGCTACGAGGGCTGCTACATTTCAAGGGGGTATGATCCTTGCGTGGCTAAAGCTTTGGGAACATATGAAGCTTTGAGTTGGATTAAAGAGAAGTGATGATGCAACGTCATTTTGGAGTTTGATGCTCAACTTGTTCAAGCATTTCATTCGCATTGGATACTTCGGTCGGATTTTGGTCTTGTAATTGAAGATTGTCAAGCTATTAGCAAGGAGTTGAGAAATTTGCATTTGAAATTTATTAAAAGATTTGTGAATCAGTTGACACATATGATTGCTAGGCAGGTTGACTCTGTGACAGATTATGTTGATTGGATGGATGTCCTCATTTTCTCGATGTAGTTGTAATGACAGATATATCTACGTAATTATGAATAAAGTATGGTTTTTTTCAAAAAAACAAAAAAATTGTCATTCTATTTAAGAAATTTGTTGGTATAGTATTTTTTTAATTAATTTTTTTTATTAAAAATAAGATTTTTTTTTTTCCTATTGCAATTTGAACCATAGACCTACACAAATATTTTTGCGACATTCTTACCATTATGCTTGCTATTTAAGAACATGTTGGTGTTGGAGTTACCATTATAAGTTCATCGACTTACCATTATGCTATTTAAGAACATTCAGGCGGAATTTTATATATATATATATATATATATATTTATTTTGGGGTAATAATTTTGTGCCATCCGAACTATGACATTTTTTGGACTTTGCCATCTAAATTTTTTTTTGTCTCCGATTGTCATCCAAACTATACGATTTTTTGAATTTACCACTTGGGAGCGAATTCCAGCCAAAAACGTTGCCGGAACTGTACCACATGCACAACATGTGACCTTGGTAGGGGCATTTTCATCATTTTATTTGTAGAAAACTTGTTTGCAAAAATATGCCTTATAGGATTCAAACTTGGGTTGAGGAGTGCAACCACATCCACTACCACTTGATCAACTACCATTATTTTTAAATATAATGCAAATTGATATATTTGTACTATATATATTCAAATAAATGAATTTTCGCATACACATGATATAGAGTGAATTAGCTTTCGAAGTGAGATCCAAAGCAGTCGTGTGGCTTGGAACGAATCTCTGGACTATCTTTTCCTAGAAAGAGTATCGTTGGCCCATTACATCGGTTAGTGGGGTGAATATATCTGTAAGGCTAACCGGTTCATTTTGGTAAAGCAGTTATTGCAATACAATTGACAATATCGATAAGTTTACTAAACTTTCTGATTATTTTATTTGTATTCGGCATTTATTTGATTGTTTTTGCCTATTGGGTTAATTGAAACTGTTGTTGTAGTTATATTTATATTTTTGAATAAACCAACCCTGTGAATATCTAGTTTTGTTGATATTCAAAGTCATTGTTTTCCAACAAGCTTCATATCTCAAAGGTGTGAGATTAGATCAACGAGTGTATAACAGTCCAATGGTTGATTTAGTTGCTACTATATGGGTTGAAGGAAAAAATCCATCATACCATTTGAAAGAGAAATTATAGTCCATGCACTTAAATATCTTATTTTGTCATTCATAGAGTTCAACAAATTAATGTAAAATTTATCTGCGAGACCTTATGATGCTTTAGTTTTAAATTATGTTCTTTACAAATACTTTATTTTATGGAATATTTTTTACTATTAATATTTTTAATGAACAAAACCACATTTTGTGATATATAGTTTACAAGATATTCTTAATAAAGTATAATAACTCTAGCGACACTATATGCATAACATGAATATATTTGTAAGGCTTGCTTATATTTATTAAGCTTGTTATATATATATATATATATATATATATATGATATTATTCAATTAAATGAATAGCTCATATATTATAAATTAACTATTACATTAGTACACACCAAACTATTTAATTTTAAGGAAACAAAGAAATTAATATTAAAATAGGATAAAAATCTCACAGTCATGGGGCCTCACCTTAATACAATTACTTCTTTTTTTATTTATTAAATAACAATTTTAAAATTTCAAAATTTTAGTATAAAACCATAGTCTTAGAAATACTATTATTCTCGGTAGTTGTTATTAAAAAGAAATTACTTTACTCAATTATTCAATTAAATCACAAATATAAGACAAAAAGTTTATCTTTGTTAACCTCATAATTAAACACTATTAGAAGTTTAGAAAACTTTTATACATTTAGTTAAACAACATTATATATTGAGAACAAATGTGTTGATGTGGCTTGAATTTTGGGGGATTCGAATTTTGACCCGATTCGAAGAGTTCTCGGCGCGATATGAAGTGAACTTTTAATGGTGGTTGACCCACTTTTGAAGCTATATACAGGCAAGGTTTAGGGATTTGGAGTAAGAATTGAAATTTAGGTTGTACAGATTTGTTTTCATTATAGTGGAATTTTCTCTCTTTCATGCTAGTGGATGTAGGTTGCTTTGCCAAACTACGTTAAATTCTTGTATCGATTTTATTTTATTTCTCATTTATATTTAACTTTGTGTGTGTGCGTGCGCGCTTGTTGTGTTAAATTCCCAACAAAATGGATAAGGACAAATAGGTAGCATAAATCCATATAAATTGAGAGGAACATAGGAGAACAAGACTTAACCCCATGTTAGGGATCATTTGTGCTTGAGTTCGAATATGGATACCTATGACTAGTTCGAATTTCAAACAAATTTATTACCTATGTTACATCATTAATACAAAATCATGTAACACACATAACGAGTAATAGCTCTTAACTACTTTTATAATAGCGTAGGATATTATAAACAGTTTGCAGAACTGTTAGAATGAGGCCAAAACTAATGATATGCCAATATTTCTTCCATATTGGTGGAGAATAATCACTAATCTTGAGTTTCACCACCCGAAGATTCTGATTGTAGGTCTCCGGCGTCGTCGATGCCAGCCGCCTCAAAATTCCAGGCAGTTTATGCTTATGTTTAGGGTCTCCTCGGATGATTAGCTTTGCATCATCTGGCGTCCTAATTAACTCGCTCATGAACTGAATGTATGAGCAAACCTCCCTTTTGCTCAGACTCAATTTCTGGCTAATCTCATAATCTCTAAGACACTTAAACGCTATCTCTGTATCCTCTTCGATCGAGACTGGGGGCAAGTGAGTAATTGCATATCCGTAGCACAAGAACATGCTATTGGAGAAATCAATCCCCCTGCTCCCTATCGTATGCGATACCCAAAAATGTATCCCTGCTTGTTTCAAGTCAGTAGCAGAAGATTGTACCGAGTCATCAGCGGGACCCAAAGAACTGTCTATGTTGTATTGAGATTCCAAGTCTGGATCTTCTTCTTCTGCTGCTGCTTCTTCTTCCCGGGGATCCGGCCCCATAACCAGTAATTGGAGCCCGTGGAGCAAATCATTAGGCTCTTGCTGCAGCATCCAATAGGTTATTGGGTCGAATACCTTTCTCCAAAGCCCTTTAACTGCTCTACACGTCTTCGGGCTGTTAGCTTCTAATTCAGGCGACAACAACAGCTCATACAGAGCCCGCCTAGAAATATCCGACGGGTGCTCCCATTTCCCATTCGTGATCACATTCTGGAAGTACTTTTGCTTGATTAATTTCTCAAGCACCACTAATGGAATCTGGTTTCCTACAAAAAACATGGCTTCAATCCACTCCTTGACTTCTCTAAATCTTGAATAATTCCTGTTTTTTCCAAATATGAGATGATTAGCTGGATATCCGAGTTGCTGTGACCCACCAAGCATGCATAAGGCTAGTTGGAGGAAGAAACAGCCGTCCCAGATCATCATCCACCGGAACTGTGTTCCAGGAAAGCAATCAGCTTCTCCGTCGGCGTAACAATCTCTTGCTTGTTTTTCTATTTGCCTTATAGCAGACAAGTAAATTTCGGTGGTTTCCCCTGCTCTGTCGGGGGAATTATTCAGCACATGCTGCCAAGCCTCCTTTTTAGCTGAGCAATCCTCTTCAATTTGATAAATTGGGCCAAATCTGAAGTGACACTTGTCGAGTTTTTTTGTCTCCTCGTCATCATCATCGAATTCTTGTAGCTTGCATATCCGACGATGAGGCCTTTTAATTTCAAGCGAAGGGGTTGCTCTTTCCTGCTTGCGCATCCGCATGTCAAACTGGGCTTCCATTGCTTTTATATATTCGTCCCATCCCACCACATCTGATGAACATCTCTTCTTTATGAAGTTTTGGTGCCAGCTGAGAGCTTTCCCTTCCAGGTGGATCGATGCCAGTTTGACTTTAGAGTCATCAGGTATATTTTCGAACAGTTGAAAGAATTGGTTGCACTTGTACTTCCAGACTCCAAAATCCTCGCCATTGAACTTGGGAAACTCGATCTGAGGCAATGTCGGTGCCTTTGACGACCCATTGACAGTACTATCTTGGCCCAGATGTACTATCGATTGGTCGATCTTCGAGCTGAGGGCGTAAACTTGGTTGCTCAAGTCTTTAATGGATTGGGTTTGACTCTGGCGGAATGTTTTCCAGGCATGCTCGTGCCTGTCAAAAGCTTCTTTAAGATACTCAACTTTTTCATCCATGAGTTAGTTTTACAAAGCTACCTGTGAGTTGCTGTATCTCTCTCTCACATAGTTTGAAGTGCACAAGAATACACAGAGACTAAAATCTGGTATTTTTCAGTAGATGTATTGCAAGAAGCTACAGGATTAGTGTGAGGGTCTAGTCTTGGTAGTCTAGATGGAAAGACAACGGGGTTTTTCCAATCTCTTAAAAAAAAATATGTTTTGTCAGTTTTTGCTATAAAAAAAAGGCTAGTACTTTGTTTTTTGATTCTGTTAGAAAAAAATTAAAATAAACTACATATGAAAGCAGTTTTCGGGCTATTTTTCAGGCTTTTAGTTATTTTTTTAAAAATTAACTATTGTTTTTTTTGACTATTTCTTTTCAAGTACTATGCATTTTTACCCCTAAATTATCTTCAACTTTCTCTACAAATTTTACTTCTTCAAAAATAGAAATATTTGCAAAAACTTAAATAAAATCACGTTAATTTACAAGATAACATATATTTTAAAGAGTAAAATACACCTTGAGCCCCTGAGTTATTGGTACATACATTTACCTCCTTAAATTATGATAGTGTATTATTTACCCTAGGGATGGCAACGGGGCAGGTATGGGGCGGGTTTGGCCAAACTCGGGACCTGTCCCGCTGGAAAATTTTTGGACCCCGGTCTGGTTTAGACCAGGTTCATGTTTTAAAAATAATTAATTTTTTTTAAAAAAAAATTGATATTATTACAACTTTATAAATATGAAAAAAATAATAGCACTACTAAAAATACTAATTATTTACACATTTTTATGAACATATTTTAATTTTTAAAAAATTAAACATCATTATCACATATTTGTTTGTACAAATTTTGAAATCATAACTTAATTATTAATGTTATATAATTATTTTTATATACAAGAGTATCATATTTATTTCTTTAAGTAACTATGTATATAATATATACTTTTATATATGAAATATAGATGTATATTATATAAAGTTACATAAAATAATAAATAAAAATATATATAAATTACTAACCAGGGCGGGTCCGGGTTCAAAAAATAAAGATTAGGGACCCGTCCCAGACCCGGTTAGGAGTCTTCAAACCCGCCCCATTAGAGACGGCTCTAGGTCCAGGTTCGGGTCTAACCCGGACCCATTGCCATCCCTAATTTACCCCTTCTAAATGCATATGTACAATTATACCCTTAAACATTCATTCCTTTTTTCTTTTCTATTCTTTTGTTTGTTTTTTATTTTTGTTTATCTAATTTTTTTTCTACCTAACCAGCTACTAAACTTTGAGTATTATATTATTGCATAATTAAATAAAAAACAAGTTAAAATTAATAATAACTTGTTTATGTAGAGAGCTCATAATTGTTAAATAATATATTTTAAATTAAAATCTTATTTAAAGGCATTTATTTATTATATCTAGTCATATATAGTTAAAATATGTTTACTTTGATATTCCCATCCTTCCATATTTCCTATTTTTACCTTGTGGCGATTTTTTTTTTCATAAAGTATAAATATATATTTTTGATTAAAATATTATTAAAGATATAAAAAGAAAAAAAGAGCTTAAACATAAAATAATTGTGCCGGCGTCGAAGTGTTCGCATGTCCACAGCTGTCGAGCATTTCAAATTGGCCCAGAAGGAAGAAAATATGGGTAGTGCCTAATTTGTCACTGACAGGGTCGTAAGACAAATGGAAATAAATATATAAATAAAAAACTATGGGAAGGTAAAACATCCATGTCCTCAGATCTAACTACCATAGAAAATTAATCTCATACTTTATTAATTAAGGAAATTTCTTATCCGAACCTGTTTTGATCGAACCCAATAAATTATATGATAAGTAATTTATACGTGTTAAGTAATTGATCACTCTTCCTAAATTATCGACCATTTACGGGACAAATATAAAACACTCGCCACGTAATTAATATTAATTCAACTAAAATGGGTTTGGGCTAAAATTTTCCTGTTAATTAATTGGTTAATTAAAATTGACAAATGAAATGGAATAGCGGAAGGAAGAGATACAACAAAATCAACACAAGTCCAATGAATGTCGAATTCCAGCCAAGTCCCCTTCTCCGGGTCCGGCGGATATAGTGGTAAAGTGAAATCTCTTCTTATTTCTCCTCTTCCTCGCCTTAGACTCCCTGATCTTTTTATCTCTTCCATCATTTAATATTATCTTTTTCTCTGGCTATTGATTCCAGGATCAGCTAGTGGTGTTTCTGTACTGGGTTTCTTTAATTCGGCGATCCTTATTATTTGAAGGGAATCAATCAGAAAATTGACTGAGCATGGGGAAGTACTTGGTCTGAAATTTAATCTGAAGAAAATGGCCTTCGTCCTGGCTATATATTCTCCGGTTACATATTTTAACGTTCCATTTCTTGTGCAAACGATTGGGGAAAGTTTCGTACTGCAGAAACAACTGGAGAAGCAGATTTCCACAATAAAAGAAGGCCTGAAAGCATTAAATGATTCCTTCCAGGCAGGAAGCCATGACGACGTCAGCAGGAACTTGGCATTGAGGGACATTAGA
Source organism: Petrea volubilis (assembly GCA_026212405.1). Classification (NCBI taxonomy): domain Eukaryota; kingdom Viridiplantae; phylum Streptophyta; class Magnoliopsida; order Lamiales; family Verbenaceae; genus Petrea; species Petrea volubilis. Next base: position 6,909,005 of record CM047873.1, on the reverse strand, counting down.
GACCTTGTTTACAGGTTTGAGAATCTGCTGGAGGCTCTCGTCATTAATAGCTGCGGAGAAGCAGATCAGGAGTACTCTCCCGCAATACTCGCTGCAAAACGCATCCCAATTTGGTCTTCAGCCACGCATCTAAAATTTTGCGAGATTGCGAGCGAGATTGAAAGAATCAGACACAAAAATTACAGAATTTTTAATCATAATTATGGACCCTATTTCTTTGTTGAGAGGAAACAGGAGATGGAACGACTGCTTTCGTATTTGTGTTCACACGAAGAGCTTGGTACAGGCCAGTTAACTATCTCAATAAGCGGAATGCGTGGTATAGGCAAGACTACGCTAGCTGAGCAGTTGTATAAGCATCCCATTGTAAAGTCCTATTACACATCGCGTGCCTTCATTCGTGTCCGGCCCAATTTTCACAAAAGGAAAATATTGAAAGAGATAATTAGAGAACTTGAACTGCCAGAAGACCTCTTTTCTAGCTGGGGTGTATCCGACGACATGGATGACATGGTCGAGGATGTGTTACTGAGACTGATTTCCACAAGAACGACATTGATAGTGCTGGATGAGATCTGCTCACTCGATGATTGGAATTCCCTCAAGCTCCTCCTTGAAATTATTAATAATAATGACTCAAGGAGCAAAATATTGATCACAACACGGGTGAAGGTTGTCGCACAAAAAGCTGCAAGATGCGTCCACCTCGGGAGGTTAACGGACGAAGAAGTATGCGAGTTACTAGTAAAAAACGTTCCAGGTATGTTATTTTGCAGAGTAAGTCCGATTACCCAATAATTTCACAAGGTTATCATGTTGATTCTTCAAAATTTTGTTTTTTTGTGAAGCTATGTAACACTAATTAACTTAAGAACCCATAATTTTAACGGCCCATTATAATTATACCTATCCAACCGTTAATTTTAACATATCCAGAATCAATATAAAACTGTCCATTAGCCAAACATTAAGATAGTAATAGCTCATCGTACTGGCCATTATATTTGAACTTTTCCAACCTTTATGCCAAATTTTGATCAACATTCCAAACCAGTATAATCTATAAATTATAGGTTATCTTGATTATACAAAGTTTTTGTTGGAAAAATATTATCTTAAATACACTTGAAAAAGATAAAAAATAAGTGACTAGTTACAATAAGAATGCCTTGAACTTGGCTCCAGGTCTTGGGCTCGAATCCTATTGCCCTCCTCTTTTTCATTGGAGGTGTGTGTGTGTGTGTGTCTTTTTTTGATTAATATTTATAGAGTGTCCAATGATTGTATCAATATATATATATATATATATGTATATATATATAATAAGAATAAATTTAAAATATTAACACAAGAATAATTTGCATTTGGTACCTTGAAAACCTATAAATGTTGCACTTTGCATCCTCAAATTAAAGAAAGCACGATGCAGCTGAAATTAGCATATGCTGAGTAAGTGCTTCCTCACCTACTTACCAGCCAAAATGATACTCATGCGGAGGGTAAAATTGTCCTAAAAATAAAAAGGTTACCTCTTTCATTGTTTTAGGGTTCTATAAAATGTCTATTAATGTATTTTAAGATGCAAAATGCAAATTAATAAATATTTCAACTTTAAAAGATTTTATCTTAGTTTAAATTTTTCTAAATGCTTAGTTAATTCTGTAGGGTTTACAAAAAGTACAAGGTTGGTGGATAAATAAGAGGAATAGATAATGATCCAAGTCTGGGTCTCATTTAAACAATAATTCTTAAATATTAATTTTAATTTTTGTATAATCAAATATGCCTTCAAGTGCTATATATATATATATATATAAAACTCTTCATTATGCTTTTAAATTATATGGACATCCCCTATATTTACTACGATTTATTCCATTGGAGCTTTCTCTACATTCAACACTATATTCATGAGGGACAGCAAAAATAGAAAAAAATATAATGTAGTATAGAATTTCACGATTTTCTTGACTCTATCAAATCAATTAGTATTTGTATAATTATTCTTCAATTAACTGAATTTAGATGTTTATCTATCCATCCTATTGATATGGCCAACACCAAAGTTAATTATATTTATTGTAAAGCAGTAATAGTTATAAAAAGAATCAAATTAGGATTTATTTTTCAAACTTCAAATATAGATAGGTTGCACTTTATACGTAGGAAAATAAATTAATAAAACATTTTGCACACTCAAAATTATAAAGAATTAATCTTCTCTTTCTTTTGGACAATTTTATCCTTCATTAGAATAGTTTTTTGGTCCAAAAAGAGGTGAAGATGCAATCTCCCAAATTTATATTAATTTCAAGGTGTATTGTGCTGTTTTTCTTATTTGATGGTGTAAAGTGCTCCTTTCACATATTTCAAGGGTGCAAATTGCGAATTACACTTAAAACAACTTAATATAGCATAATAAATCTAAAAACATAAATAAACTAAAACATATCGAACAAACAAGTATTAGAAGAAAACACATATCTATACTATCTATACCAGCCATACTATTAAATAACAAGGAGCACCACTTAATTACTACATTTAATATATCAATCTTTTTGATCCGTCATTTTTCTTTTTCTTTTTTATTCTCTCTCTTTTTTGATGTCTCTCTTTCATCTTTATCATATTTTATTCAATTTTTCAATATCTTTTATTACTTCTTTATTTTTTTTAGTTTTGTTTTCTTTTAAATTTTTTAATTTTCCTCTTATCGTTAATTTAATTAATACATATATTACAAATAGTTAAAATAATATTTATATAAAAATATTAGTAAATAGCTATAATTTTATACTAATTAAATAAAACTTGAGAATGTAATTAAATTATATATTTTTTTATTTTGCGCACACATTGAGTGTGCCAAAACTAATAATTTAGATAACTTCCATTAAGGTGAAATGAAAAAAGGAAAAAAAAAGAATGCACATGGAGTGGTTCTTCGAGCGGAGTTATTACCACTAGGAATTTGAAGTGTCACGGCGGTAATAATTGCGTAATTTGAGATTCCCGATGACGGCATGTTACCCTCCTATAAATAAAGGGGGGCGGACGAAGCGTTGACTTCACTATTTACCAAGAGTGAAAAGCACTTCCTAGTAGATTATTTTGCCCAACCATTCCAAATATCCAGCCCACTTAGCTCGACCCGCCTCTTCTTAGGTAATTCTTCTTTCCTTAAAACTTTCTTTTTAATATTTTCAACATGGCTAGCCGTAGTTTGCTTAGAGAGGTTGGTTTAGGTAGCTCCTTGAGGGATAGTTCCGAGGAGAGTAGTTTAGCGAGCAGTTCGACTCAATCAGGGGGTAAGCCGATTGAGTTTGCCTTCCGCTCGAACGGAAGGGATGCTCGCTGCGATGAACCCCAGGTCGAGGGATCAATCAACGACCATCTGACCGATGACGCGGATGGTGATGACGAGGAGGATGAGGTCGATGCCCCTGTGCTCACTGCATAGACCAAGAGCACAACGAGATTCCTTCGACAATCACCTCGAGCGAGGTCTTAAATGCCATGACCAAATATCATATCTCCTCAGATCATAAGGCTTTTGTTCCCACTGCGCCACCCCCCACCCCCCCAATACAATCGCCATTTAATTGGAATTGATATTGAACTAGTTTCGATTCCAGATCTCAGTCGATACGGCATCTATATAAAACTTTCTAGACCTTCCACCAGCCCAACTTTCTCGAAACTCTCATTGTTTGATCTATAGTTTTATAGTTATGATGCAAGCTCTAGGTCAACCCTCGTCTAGGGAAGGTTTCTTTTATATAATGGCCCGGTCGGGATCTCGTTTTATACAAACTTGCCAGTCTTCTTACAGGGAAAAGTGGAAGGCTAAGTACTTCTTCGTACGTCATGCTTCTGATTTCTTTGTTCGGAATGACTGGAACTATGATATTAATAGAATTGAGTTTGAGGAATTTTTATCTCGGGCTAGCATCTCCACGGTCGAAGCCCCTAGAGAGGTCATTTTGAGCACAAATTAACCCCCCTTCCCACCTTATCTTTTTTTTTTTAACTTAGTTTTTTGACCAGGTTATTTGACCCAAATATCTTTTTAATCGTAGACGAACAAGTGCTAATGGATGCCTATAACGCAATGGTCGCTCAGCTTGCTGCCACTAAAAAGAAGAAGGAAGAGAAAGCTGCAGCCAAAGTAGCCAGCCAGGGGGCCCTTATCCAGTTGCGGAAGGGCCCTATTGAAGACACGCGAGGGGCGCTCGTATTCAGGGCAGCCCTAACTATCCAGTGGGCAACAACGGCCCGATTGCACTCCCTACTGGTCGCAATCGATAGCATGGGTCGATGTTACTCAATCCAACCCTGACATCCTAGTGATAGGCGAGCAGTCAAGGACTGCAATCACACGACGAACCAAGATCTAGGACACTTGACTCCGCGAGACTAGGTTGTCATTAGAGAAGGAGGTGCTCAGGAGGCCTTTAAGAAAAGAGAGAGGGCCCGACCACACAGACAAGGGAAAAGAGCCTGCTAGTTGAGAGAAGTTGGAAACCAGCCTAGCCGTGGCCCAATCAAAGCTACTAAATAGGTCAAGAAGAAGCTCGAGGCCTAACTAAAGTTAAACGAGGCCTTGCAGAAGTCCCTCAAAGACAAGGTCACCGAGGTGAGTGAGGCCGAACAGGCCCGTAACTTCGCACACAAAGAGGAGAAAGCCTCTTACGACCTCAGCTACAAGAAGGAATATAAAGTCAGAGTTCGAGATGAGGTCCGCAAGCTGGCCAATCGAGAGCAGGTTATCTTGAGGGCGGTCATCGGGAGATTTTTTAAGAGCGGTGTGTTCAATGCTATCTTTTCGTTCAAGGCCTTCCCTCGCATCAGTGAGGCCTTCAACTTGGATGTGCAGTAGATTGAGCACCTGGGGGGGTCTTTCAGATGACTTTCCACATAAAGAAATTGGACTCGATCGAGATGGAACTTGCCAAAGGGTCGGCTAAAGAGATGAAACTGCCCCTACCCCCATCTTTGAAGGCGACGAATTCAAGTACATATTCGATCTCATCAAGAAGCAGGCGTTGGAGGATATTGAATGAGAGCTCGATATAGAGGAAGAGGGCCTAAGCGGACTTGGCGATGCTTCCCCCTCCAAGGTTCAAGGCCCCGATCGAGCTGTAGGTGGAGTTGAAAAGAGGCCAGAGGTCGAAAACCCCGGTGATGGGCTGACCCATGATGAAATCAATGTAATAGAAGACTAGGGGCCCTTTTTGTTGTTTTTGCTCGATGTACCCGATCATTTTGCAAATAGAAGATGTCTATTCTGCTCGCATTGCTTGTTATTCACGCATTTGCTCAAAATTATTGCTTGCAATTTGACGAAAGATTTAAGAATTTTCGTGGAGCCGTTGATCAAATAGTTTGTGATGTTTCACTTGGATAATTAAAGAGTAGAGTGTTGAATGAGTTGAATGATAAAATCCTAACTTTAAAATTAAAAACAATCGCAAAACAAGCAAACTAAGTGATCGACTTGAAAATAGCAATCTAATTGGGCAAGTAAAGTGTATTTTTTTATCGGTAGAAAATTAAAGATAAGTAAATTGAAGACACTGGCCAAGCACAATTTATTTGTCGAACTCAATTCATTTGTAGCTCGCTTGTTTATACAAAAAATTCTTGCAAATTACCGGCCCTTGACCATTCATGTGTTGGACTTGGTACGTATTATTTTTGGAAATTGAGATCTTGTATGGTCCTTCCTTATTCGGGTCGAGCTTTCCCACATAACGCAAGACTTCGAACTTATTGAGTACTAGCTTCAAGGGACCGCTCCCTTATTATGCACCTTAGCAACGACTGATTTGTAATTTTACATTTTAATCCATGCTCAATCGCATAGCTCTTATATGACCTCGAGGTCATGTTCTAGAGCTGAGTTGTTTCGTTTGGGTTCAAAATGAGCCGCACGAGTGGTAGCATGCATGATTTCAGTAGGGATGACAACTTCAGATCTATACACCGAAGCACATGGGGTTTTTCCTGCGGCTGATCGAGGGGTTGCTTGATAGGCCCAAAGCACACCTAGGAGCTCATTGGCCCATTTGTCTTTGTGGGCTCCGAGCACCGCCTTTAAGTTTTGGATGAGGATCCTGATTGTCACGTCAGCTTGCCCATTCGATTGGGGATTACCAACAAAGGTGAACCTTTGTTCGATTCCATGCTCTCAGCACCACTCAATCGTTCTCTTGCTTTGAATTGGGTACTGAGAATTCGGGCATTTATTGACAAACTGTTTAGCACCTCGACTAGGGTGGGCCAAAAGAGCCCACTTCGAATGATCTTATGTGCCAGCGAATGCCCACCCGAATGGTTACCGCAACTCCCCCCGAGTATGGACTTTATGACTTCGACCGCCTTAGTCAGATCTAGGCAACGAATGGGAGGTCCAACTAGATATTTTTTGAATAGTTATCCGGATTCATCTAGTGCGAACCTGATCGCTAGGTACTTGAACCGTCGAGTGGCAAGAGCATCCTCAAGAAATGTTCCATTAGATATGTATTCCCTGATTTTATCTTACCATGATGGTTCCCGGGGTTCAATTGGTAAAACTTGCTCGGGAGGTTGTTGCTCAATTTCAGGACTTTCTGTTACCAAAAAGGTAATCGACCGGCTTCTTGTTCCTTTTTGGGCACTCGCAAAATTTGAGAAGGCATCCGCACAACCATTCTCCTCCTGAGCTATTTGATCAAGTGTGAATGAGGTAAATCTTTCTTTTAACGTCCTCACTCTTTTCAAGTACCTGACCAAGGAGGCTTCCCGTGAGCCATACGCACCCTCCATTTTGACTTGCCACGAGCTGAGAGTCAACCAAGACTCAGACGTGTTTGATCCCTAATTTGATTTTGATTTTAATTTTCATGCCTACGACCAGGGCTTCGTATTTCATTTCATTATTGGTGACATAAAAATTTAATTTCACGGCGAACTTGAGCTCCAAGCCTTCGGGACTTCTTAAGTACATTCTGGCTCCCTTCCCATGGTCGAGGAGTTGTCGGTATGCATGGCCATGGCTTATCGACCGTAATCTTTTCAACTGGAGGGCCAATTCTTTCAAGCGAGAAGTCGACTAGGGCTTAGGTTTGCATGGCCATTCACGGCTAGAATGAAATATTAAACTCTCGCAATTGGAAGGTCCACTTTACCCATCTTCCAAAAACATCTGGCCTAGATAGCACTTGCTTCAAAGGTTGGTTGGTTAAGACCATGATGGGATAGGATTGGAAATAATAACACAGCTTTCGGGCAGTAATGACAAGCGCCATGGCGAATTTTTTGATCTCTAGGTAATTTTTCTCTGCCCCTTGGGGGACCTTGCTAACATAATACACCAATCGGTGGACCCTTTCCTCAATAGTGACAATTACTAAGCTGATGGCCTTTTGAGCCATGACCAAATAAAGGTGTAATGATTCATCTTTGATTGATTTTTTGAGGAGTGGTGGTGAGGACAAGTAGCGCTTGAGGACAATAACTCGCCCACAAAGCCGTTAAACATCACGAATGGTTTGGGGAGTGGCAATCTCTTAGATCGCTTCGATCTTGGCTGGGTTGGCCTCAATTCCCCGTTGACTGACCATGTATCCCAAAAATTTCCTCTCTTGGACACCAAAGGCGCATTTCAAGGAGTTCAACTCGTACCATATTGCTGGAGTATGGAAAAGGTGTGCTCGAGGTGGTCGAGATGGTCAATTTTTTTGAGGCTCTTAATGATCACGTCGTCGACGTAGATTGCCATGCTAGATCCGATTAGCTCTTTGAACATTTTGTTCAGAGCCTTTGATAAGTGGCTCCAACATTTTTTAGGCCGAACGGCATGACTAAAAAACAATAAATTCCCTTCTCGACCACAAAGAAAGTTTTTGATCGATCCTCAGAAGCCATATAGATCTGATAATACCCTTGGAATGCGTCTATCATACTTAGCATTTTGCAACCGGTGATCGAATCAAATCAAGTCAATCTAAGACAGAGGATATGTTTCCTTCGGGCAAGCCGTGTTAAAATTAATGAAGTTCTTGCACATGCGCCATTTTCCATTGTCTTTGGGACAATGACAACATTGCCAAACCAGTCCAGGTATTAGATTTCGATGATGTACCTCGCCCTGAGGAGCTTATTAACTTCTTCTTTGATTATTCTATTTTTCCCCCCGAAAGTTATTTTCTTCTATTTGACGGATTTGGCGACTGTTTCAACATTTAGCCAATGGACGATTACTTCAGGGTCGATACTTGGAAATCTGATGGGCTCCACACGAAGACATCAACATTCTCCATTGGGAATTCAATCAGCATTAGCTTTTTCCCCTGGTCGATCTTGAATCTTCCCCGTTCAGTCCTCTGGCAATGGTGTGGATTACCCCCTCATTGGGAGGTTAATTTTGATTGGTTCCTTGCCGCTCCTTTTTGAGGAGGAGCCTTTGTTGCTTCTTAAGGGGGATTGTGGTGATTAGGACCTTTCCCGTTGTGCCGAGATCTAAAGGTGGTTGGCCAAAAATTCCTTTAGAAGGCCCTTTTGAATGAGCCGTTAGATCTCGTTTGGTCGTGTTGCTTATGAAAAGATTTCTTAGCTCCCTTGCCCTCCGAGATTTTGTTCGGTATCTTGAACAACTTTTGATCGGTGACCGAAAAGATGTGGCTTCGGGGGGCATTTAGATGGGCGTGGTCGAAGTATCGTTTGATCGAGGACTCTTTCCTATCCTTGCAGTCTTTCACCTTCTTGTGGCTTCCTTTTTCTCTCTTGTCTTTGGGGTTTTTCTTGTCCCCACGTTTGATGTGGTGTATTTCTTCGAAAATCATAAAGTTATAGGTCAAAGTTTGTAGCTTCCTCATAGATCGAGAGGGCTTGGGAACGATGCTCTTGGCACAATCCTCATGCCAAAGGGCAATATAGAGGGCGAAATTGACGAAGTCAATCCTAGGGTTATCAACTTTAAGAAACTCGTTGTTGAAATGAGTCATGAAATCGAGGAGAGACTCTCCCTCTTACTGGCAAACCCCATAAAGATGGGTATGGGGAAGCTTGGTATTTTTATCAGCTACGAAATGGTGCAGGAATCGATCAGCAAGTTCCTCAAAGGAGTGGATGGACTCTGGCTCAAGTCGAGCAAACCACTACCGCGCCACTCTAAAAATCATTGTGGCAAAGAATTTAGTGGTCATGCCATTTGAGCCTATAGATATCTATGGCGTTTTCGAACTGGAGTAGATGGTCCTCCAGGTCGGTGCTCCCATCATAATGGGGTAGGTAGACCAAGACTCGATCGTGAAGGCCGATTTTCTCTTCGCGGATATGGTGGGCGAAGACCATCTACCTTCGATCGTAATAGTGGTTGACCAGAGGTCTTTGTCCATCGTAAGGTTCAATCCTACCATCTGGGTGTTTGAGGGCAGTGATCTTTTAGGTGAGTTGGTGAAGCTGGTTCTTCATTTGTTCAAGTTCCCCTGGAGCTGGTTCAGCTCCAAAATCCCCTAAAAAGGGGGGCTGATGAGGGTGCCCCAAATTCAAGTACCAGCAGTGGGGAACTTTGCCGTGATGGCCTTACTCGGCCTCTTCCTCTATACGTGATCGGAGTTTTGGTGTGAAGGGATGTGTTGGAATCCTGGGGTCGTGATTGGGTTAGGGCCTGGAGGTTCTCGGACGAAACTTTACTTAAGCTTTTTGAAGGCTTGCAGATTGCATTGTCCGACAAAATCCCTCAATCTCTCGAGGGGGATTGTGATCATTTCCTCTATGTTGGGTGAGGGCTCACCAGTGGCCCCATCCCCCGGATGGGGCACGGGCCTTACTCCGCTAGCCGGTAGTAATAGGCATGATCTGGGCCATAGTGGGTGCTTCGGAAGAACTTGCCACATCGACCTGCTGTGGGTTTCGATTCGTCATGGGAGGAGATGGCAGTATATCATGGATCGAGTGCTGGTCCTCTCTTGCCATTGGAGTACTTCAAACACCAGAAAGGTTTCTCCTAGTAGTCACCATATTACTTCCTTGGTTACAGAAGGGGTTCCCACAGATAGTGTCGAAAAATTAAGCAGATCGAATTTGGAAGCGATCAGATTGATTGGCTGATTTGGTTGAATATAAGAAAGGTGTGGTTAATCGGGAAGATGTATCCTGCAGCAAGGGAAAGACAACGTGAGTTTGTTGAGATGGGTCTCGACTAAGACCCTTCCATACTTAAGTTAGTGATCGGATTGAGTAAGGATTTAAACAGCATAAGTAGATAAAATGCAATTAATCCTCTTACCATAAATGCAAGGGTATTTATAGCGTGTCCATATAGATTTTTCCCTACGGGGCCCTTAGGTTTAGTAAACCATCATGTGATGATGTGGAGTGACCTATAAGTCTAAAGATTGGGTTTAGTAACATTAGTTGGCCCCAATTAATGAGGTGGGATTAGGTGGCTGTCCCATATCTTGAACTGTAAGGCATTTAATGCCAATGTGGGTTGATTGGACCCAGCATAGATCTGGTTGAAAAAATACTCGATCAACACATCCTACCAAGATTTGAGCAATTCGATCAAACAAGCATGGTTGGAGGACTATTTATTTGGCTAGTCGAACCTATCCCACTCGCCTTCGATCAGATTTTTGATATGACACGTGACACGAGTAGGGCGAGCAAAAATTTGCCACGTCAATATCCATACTTCAACCTTACCTTGACCGTTCCAAATTGACACCCCTAATTTCTTGATATGCTATTGCTACCTAAACTTGGACATGGAAATTTGTTCGCTTACTGTAGGAAATACCTAAAATTATAATTTAAGTTTGTGAAGTGGCAGTGACTATCAACGTCTTTGCTTATAGTTAGTCATGCACTTAAGTACAAGTAGCAATAGTTCCTGAATCAATGTGAAGCATATCATTTTAGGAAATTTACTATTAAAAATAAAATAAAATAAAATAAATCACATATCTCGTATCTTCTTATAATATATTATTTTTTCAATCACCTCATCTCATTTTTTTAAATACATTCTGCTTAAATTTTTGCCACATCGAAATTAGTATCGTGGTCTATATTTATGGATCTATATCAATCTATATATCAATTGTTCATTCACCTTGTCTTCTCATTCTTCAAATACATTCTAAAATTTTTGCAACATTGAAATCACTTTAGTAATCTCCATTTATCCATCTATCTATATCAATCTATATATTTGTATGGGTTCCACCGATTGGATCATTAGTTTTCGACATAATACATAGATCATCTGCTACGAAGTGAGTTTGTTATACTTAACAAGTTGCACTTCCATTCAGAATTGACTTCTTACAATTTAAATACTTGTTTGGTCAATAATGTTCGCTCAAAAGTGTTGCTACATTTGCAGAGTTTTTGGTGCGCAGGATGCGGGAGGACCTCCGAGAGAAAGGATTGACCTTTTGTGGTGGCAACCCATTGATTATTCGTAGCTTCCTTCAGTGTATGGAGACAAAGCACACATTGAAGGAGTGGGAGGAGATGGTAAGTGAGAGAGACAACTCTGTGTTTAGGAGGCCAGAAACTCTAGAAATACAAAAAACATTAGAAATTATAACTTCCACTTACCATGACTTGCCACATGATCTGCTACCATTTTTCCTCTATATGGGAGTTCTGCAAGAAGAAGATCTTCGGGTCGACGCAGAGAAATTGTACCTCTTGTCCTTGGCTGATGGATTGTTGAAACCGCTTCAAAGAGAAGAAGAAAGACCACTCGATACTGCACAAAGATGTATAACTGAAGTTGCACAAAAAACTATGATGGATCTAGATGAAGGGGAAGAGCCAACAATCACAAGATTCAAGTATTGTAGTGCAAGATTCAAGTATTGTAGTGAAATCATTCGGGACCTATCATTATTGAAGAACAAAGACGAAGGTTTTTTCAAGTTTGTGGACTTTACGAGTGAAAGTCTGCTTGTATCAGATTCATTTTCCTCTTCTTCGGAGTTTAGAACGTGTCGCGCTGCTATAAATTTGGACAAGTATGAAGAAGGGCACAGGTTTTCTTTGCAAGATAATGAAATAAGGCACATGCGGGTTCTTCTGTTTAGTGCAAAAAAGAAGAAGACTTGGCCAAGAAAGGTTTCTAGCTTAGTCAAATTCAAATTTCTGAGGGTCTTAGATTTCAATGGGATTAACTTTGAACTGACAAGATTACCTAAAGGTATTGGACGAGCAATTCATCTGAGGTACTTGAGTTTTAAAGATTGTGTTCTGCCCAAGCTACCCGCATCTATTGGCAACTTAAAGTTCTTGTGCATTCTTGACTTACGGGCTCAACATTCACCTAAAATGATCATCCCGAATGTACTGTGGAAGATGAAAAAGTTGAAGCATCTATTTTTCCCACAGTTATTCAGAACACATAATGCTAGTAAGTTAAGACTTGATGGCTTGACAGAGCTAGAGACAATTACAAATTTCAACGTTGCAATGTCCAGTGTGAAAGATCTCTTTGAAATGCCAAAGCTTCAGTACCTAGATGCAAATGTTGTTGGGAATCTTGAGGAACTTGAAGGCGTAATCGAACGCATGATGAATTCTGATGTTAACCTACTGCGAACATCCTTGGACGTCAAAAACTTTGATTGCTATACAGAAAAAAGACATTCTGCTTTTAGGAAACTTTTGGCCTATCAATCCCTGACAGCACTCTGCATGGAGGGGCACATACGCCACATGCCAATATATCATAATTTCTCTATGAATCTGTCTAAGATTGTCTTCACTGGATCAGGATTGGTAGAAGATCCAATGGCAACGCTGGAAAAACTTCCCAAGTTGCGCGTATTAGTCTTAGATGATGCCTTTGTTGGGGAAAAAATTGTTTGTTCAGCATCCGGTTTTGTTGATCTGGAAAAAAATGAAACAGCGCCCGGTTTTGCTGAACTCAAAGTTCTGAAGCTCTTGAATTTGCACCAGTTAAAGGAGTGGATCATGGAAGATGGAGCTATGCCCAAGCTTTCAACTGTAGTAATTGCAAGTTGCGGACAACTGGCAAAGCTACCTGGGATATTACAGTGTGCCCCATGGTCGTCTGCCAAGGATGAAAGTCTCACGAATGCCCGAAGATTTTCAAAACAGGATTCGCGTGGCAATAGACCCAGCACGTGCCACAATCATATTCGGGGATTGATCACTTCTCCAGATGATATGCATATCAGTTAAAGCTTCAAACTCATTGATCAGGTTGTATACCATACTGTTTTCTGTGATAAACTAAGAAAGTTTTTCTTTGTATGTGTCTGATTGTGCACTTGGAAATTCAAATGGCTTAGTCATGTTCCAGTTAAGTACAATGCACTGGTATTCCTTCTCTGACCTCAGACGTTAAAAGTTTGTATGTTTCTGATTGTGTACTTAGGAAAAAATTCAAATGGTTTAATCATGATCCACTTATGTACCACTCGTATTCCTGCATTTCCTTACATATAACTGCATCTTTGAAAGGTTTTCTTGGTTTCATATCTGGAGGTAATGTATTGTCAATTGGCATGTGAATGACAACGTAAATGGACGAATTCTTCTTAAAACCATTTAGTCATTTTTATTTCTGTCTTCAGTAGATATTATTGTGAAGGAAATAATCAATATCAAGCTCACTTACATGTTTTCTAGCAAATAAAAAGGTTCGATATCAGTGTTGGGCCCCTTATGGAACTAATTGAGATGGGGATGGAACGCACAATTCTGATGGTAGAAATGCCTTACATGCCTTACATTAACATTATTCTGATGGAACGCACCAACCCAGGTAATTAATTTTCTTTTCTATTTTATAGAATTTGACAACGCCATCAGGCGATGGAAATATTTTATTGTATTAAGTATATATACTAAAATCATAATAAGTGAGAGAGATTAAGTTGTGGTGTGATGACGAGATCACCTGTGAACTGATTATTATTCACTTGTTCAAATACGAGAACAACATTAAAATGTAGCAATTAAAAGAAATTACGAGAACAATATACCATAAAAGAATAGAAATGATAAATGAGATATCACGAAAAGTAATGTACATGTATTGTTAAGTTTCAGTTTTTGATATTTTGACCTATTAGCTTTTATATATTTTGAAAATGTTATTCATCCATTAGTTTGTTGTTCAAGAAACTAATTATTTGTTTTTCATTTTTTTCATGTGATCTATGAATCATAGATATATATATATATATATATATATATGTGTGTGTGTGTGTGTGTGTGTGTGTGTGTGTGTGTTTTAACTTATTTCCAAGATTAAGTTATTTGTTACCGGTAGTTAACACTTTGCGGCCCGAAAACCTGTAAAATGAGCACTTTACACTCTTAAATAAAAAATAGCATAATGCAACCTAAAATTGATATAACTTTGGCATAATGTATCCTCTTTCATTTTAAAGCCAAAATATTATTAAAATAAAGGGTAAAATTACAATATTATAATTCAAAGATATAGAAACATAAAATGTTTTGTGCTAATGTAATTGCATTCATTCATGTATAAATAAACTACTAGATATAAATAATTTTAAGGTAAAATTTCATAACAACTCTTATATTTTAGCGAAATAGCTAAAAACCTTCTATGATCAGAAATAGCCTAATAACCCTTCATGTTATGAAAAACTCAGCATACTCGCACTCTCCATCAGTTAAATTTAAATGCTTAAGTTTTTATGTTAATACCAGTTATGTCCCCTTTATGAATAGGGATGTAAACGAGCCGAGCCTTGGCCTTGTTTTCGAGCTCGAGCTTGAACCGAATAGATTGAGCTTGAGCTCGAGCTCGAGCTCGAGCTCGACAAGCCAGGAAAATTAGGCTCGAGCTTGAGTCATGTTCGAGCTCAGCTCGTTTGGCTCGAATTTATGAGTAAATTATAGGAGCTCGAGCTTGAGCTCGAGTTTAAATATTTTCAAATATTTTATTATGTTTGAGCTGGGCTCGAGTTCGAAAATTAATATATTATTTATAATTATATAAAAATAAAAATAAATATTTAAAAAAATAAAAGGCTCACGAACCTACAAACAAGAATTACTTGGCTCGAGCTCAGCTCGAAACTTGTATAGGCTCGGCTCGAGCTCGGCTCAGCTCGAATTATTCGAATTTAAGCTCAAATCTTTGTCGAGCCGGCTCGATTCTTTTGCATCCCTAGGTTGCGGGGGGGGGGGGGGGGGAGGGAGTGAAGGAAAAGAAAAGGAAAACTGGAAAAAAAAAACAAGAAAAAAAAAAGTGATTAATTATTTTTCTAAAAAAGTAATTTTTTTTATTATGATTGAAAGATTGGTTTACCAAATAAATAAAAATTAAAAAATATAATATTTATGTAATAATTTAATAAAAAAATCAAATACAAAAAAAATAATATTTTTTTGTATTTTAATTTGTTAATGAAGTATAATTAGTTAAATTAAATAAATACAAAATACTGACACACAATATATTTGTAGTTCAAAAAAGATTTAAATTATAAATTCAAGAATAATTATATGTACATTTAGTATTGTAATGTTTATTGTTAATATTTTTAACAAACTTAAATATTTTAACACATAGTTTTAATTATTTTGTTTAGGATGTTAGTATTATTTTGAGAATTTCATTTTAATTGTTTTAGGTGCTCAATTTTAAAATAGAAATAGAAAAGTTAGTACAGCTCTCTTTTTAGTTTTTAATAGCAGCTTGGTAGAAATTAATAAATTTAAAGGAATAAGAGTAGGGCTATGAACGGATATAAACGGAGCGGATATGTTGTATCCGTATCCGATTAAATTTTACCGTATCCATATATGTGTCCGAATCAGTCGGATATTCGCAACCTATATTTGAATCCGCATCCGGCGGATATTTTGTGAATTCGGATATATCCATATCCGTTCAGTATTTTTTAAAATATAATATAATTATGAATTTTTGGATATCCGAATATCCGAATCCGCTAACAAGTATCCGAATATCTATTTAAATATCCGAATCCGTTTATCCGAATTCGTTTATCCAAATATCCAAATCTGTTTATATTTTTGATGTGGCATAATTTCGATCGAGAATCCGACCCTCCCCGTTGAAGAGCTCTCCAGAATCCGTCCCTTCGAGTCATCCGACCAACTTGGATACGGCCGACCGGCCACACGAGCACATCTCTCAGCCGAGCGCGTGGCCGATGCACTCCGTCGAGTACGGCCCTTCGACTTTCCCGATCGACTATGTAATCGATCAGGGCCATGCCGGGTCCAACGGCTCCCTACTGGTATTAAATGCCCCGTCAGTCCGGGTATGGGGAAGCCACCTAATCCCATGCCCCAATTAATAAGGCGCCAACTAGAGCCTATGGACCGTACCCCATGGCCTACTAGTCGCCCACGTCGGTCCACAACAACCAGCCTGGCTTATGTGACCCACGGGGTCCGGTCTACCTGAACATAGTATAAATACCCCCTCATTTATGGTAAGAGACACGCATTAATTACATACTGCACCCTTACTCTGCTCAAATTTCTCCATAATCGACCTACTGACTTAAGCATCGGAGGGTCTTAACCGAGGCCCCTCTTGGCTAGCTCATGTTGTCAGTCTCTTGTTGCAGGTCCAACTTTCCCTTCGAATAGCATCTTATACCGAACCGACCTGAAGAGTCGACCGGAGTCGATCAGCCCGAAATTCGACCCGCATCATTTGGCGCCGTCTGTGGAAAACTTACTGCAACTAAGGAAGGAAATATGGTGACAACTCGAAGAAATCCTTCCGGAGCCCGAAGCACGCCAGCCGTAGGCGAGGACCAGCACTCGGTCCATGACCTCCCTCCACCGCCTCCACCAGCGGCGAACCTCCCCACGGTACAGACGGATTTGGCCGGCTCATCCCGGGCGCAAGCAAACGCCCCGCTCGCGGCTGCCAAAACCAACCACCGAAACCGGGCGCATAATCCGCAGGCGGGGACGGCCAAACAAGCACTCAACACGGAGGAGATGATAACCATCCCACTTGAAAGCCTGAGGGACTTCGTCGGGCAATGCAACCTACAAGCCTTTGAAAGGCTCAAGGAAAGTGTTGTTCGAGCAAACCTTGGGCCCAACAGGGTGATGCTGCCAGCCAACCGGGTCGCCCAGTCTCATCAAACTTCTGGTTGGGAGGTGAGTTTTCGACCATCCCGGGCAGAAGAAGAAGAGGCTGATTCAAGCCACCACGACCGAGTTCCCCGTCACCAGTACCCGGATTTGGGGCGCCCCTATCGGGTCCCCGCTCTGGGGAATTCGAGGGCCGATCCGGCCCTCGGGGAACTCGAGCAGATGAGGAACCAGCTATACCATCTTACTCAGAAGATCGCCGATCTCGAGCGCCCCAACGACAGAACGGAACCGTTCGACGGGCAGGGATCCTCTTCCGATCCATATCACGGTCAGAGGCAGAGGGCTTTTGCCCATCACATTAGAGAAGAAAAGATCGGTCTTCATGACCGAGTCCCGGTTAACCTCCCCCACTATGACGGGAGCTCCGACCCGGACGACCACCTACTGCAATTTGAAAACGCCATCGATGTGTACCATCTGTCGAACGGAATGATGGCCAAATTCTTTGCCACTACCCACTTTGGGGTGGCTCGACAGTAGTTCGCCCGACTCGAGCCAGAGTCGATCCACTCTTTCGAAGAACTGGCCGATCGGTTCCTGCACCATTTCACGGCCAAAAAAGACACCAAGCTCCCCCACACTCACCTCCACGGGATTCGCCAGCAAGAACACTACTAGAAAAAGAGCAAATAGCAACGGATTTTAGCCACGGGAAAATTCCGTGGCTAGGCCGTGGCTATTAGCCACGGATTAGCCACGAATTAGCAACGGTTTATGGGGAAATTTTTTTTTCAGCTTTAGCCACGGATTACCCGTTGCTAATTTAGCCACGGCTAAGCCGTGGCCAAATGTCGTGGCTAAATTTGGGGCGGTTTTAGCCGCCAATACATAGCCAAGGCCTAGCCATGGCCAAGCCGTGGCTAAATGAGCCACGGGTAATCCGTGGCCTGTCCGTGTCCATTAGCCACGGATAAGCCGTGGCTAAATGAGCCACGGCCAAGCCGTGGCTAGCCCGTGTTCGTTAGCCACGGCTTTTCCGTGGCTAATTCGTGGCCCTTAGCCACGGCTAGGCCGGGTCCATTAGCCGCGGCCTAGCCGTGGCTAAAGGGCTGCGGTTTGTTTATTTATTTATTTTTTCTTTTTTACTTATTCAGTTTCAAAGTGCTCAATTTAAATCGTTTTGCAACAATAAATGCGTCCGCTCCATTTCCTATTATAATTTAAAAAACAAATTACAAATAAATTAATACGTAATTAATTAATTGTTCTTATATGTATATATAGACGTACGTAACTATATATATATGTATATATATCTATATGTGTAAAACTATATATACGTAACTATATATATATGTGTAGATATATCTATATGTGTAAAACTATATATACGTAACTATATATATATGTAGACTATAGGAACGGATGCGTCGATCAATATATATACATTTATATATATTTATATTTATATAGAATTATTTAAAAATATTCATATATTTTATATATTTTAAACGTAGATATTATATATATTTATATATTTTAAACGTAAAATATAAATTTATATATTTTGATCGAAAATTCCAACGTAAAATAAAGAATATTTTTTTAAAAAAAAAATATGTTCTTTAATTTTAATAATCTGTATTTAAATCTATTTTTACAATAAATGTATTCTTTCAATTTTGATTATTATTCAAATAAAATATCATAACTAAATATATATATATATATATAAAATCTATTTTTACAATATTCATTATTGTGTTATATATGAGCAATGTATATATCTGTACACATATATGTGCTCTTATCATTTCAATCGATCGACGAAGATATACATTAATTTGAATTTAAGTTTCGTAATTACAATCAATAATATTACTACATATAGAAGAGTATTATATATAGAAGATTATTTATAAGCACGGATGCATCGATCAATATATATACATTTATATATATTTATATTTATATAGAATTATTTAAAAACATTCATATATTTTATATATTTATATATTTTAAACGTAGATATTATATATATTTATATATTTTAAACGTAAAATATAAATTTATATATTTTGATCGAAAATTCCAACGTAAATTAAAGAATATTTTTTTTTAAAAAAAAAAAAGGCCGTTAGCCACGGTTGAGCCGTGGCTATTCTTTATATTTTCGATCTTACGAATGAATTTTTATTGGGTTTGGGTCAGTTTATTGAGTTTGCAACATCACAACCACAATACAAACTTGAGAACGATTGTATTAGGTGTCCGTGTTTTATATGTGAAAATGGAAAATACAAGAGTGCTAACAATGTAAAATATGATCTTTTAAAGTATGGATTTCAATCAAATTATTGGTATTGGACTGAACATGGGGAGATTGCTCTAGAAAATTGGAATGTTGATGGTGTCGGTCCAAGTTCTTACAATCATGTCAATATCACAGAAGGGTTAAGAAATTACGAAAATATGGTCTATGATGCTATAGGACAGACTTGTGGTCATGAAAATAGGACGGGGCAAAATTCTGAACGAAATGCTGCTGGAATGAGTCATATTATTGAACAACCTCATAATAACGAAGCTCAACAATTTTATGATTTGTTGGAGGCAGCAAACCGTCCGTTATGGTCAGGATGTGAGTCACACACGGAATTATCACTGACTCTTCAAATGATGACATTGAAATCAGATTATAATATGCCACATGGATGCTTCAATAGAATGGCTGATCTTATAAAAACATCAAATCCGATAGACAATCATGTTCCCAACAATTATTATGAAGCCAAAAAATTAACGAGAAAATTGGGACTGATATCTCTGAAAATTGATTGCTGCGTGCAAGGGTGTGTGCTGTTTTATAAAGAACATGCTCACTTGGATGAATGTGCATTATGTCAGCATCCTAGGTTTAAACCATCTCGTACGAGGAGCAATAGACGTGTTCCTTACAAAAGAATGCACTACATGCCACTAATCCTACATTTGAAAAGGTTGTATGCCTCTGAAAAATCAGCCGACCAAATGAGGTGGCACCATGAGCATGTAGCAAAGTCCGATACGTTATGCCATCCATCGGATGGCATAGCGTGGAAGCATTTCAATGAGAAACACCCAAACTTTGCCGCTGAACCGCGAAATATTAGACTTTGACGGTGTGCTGATGGATTTAATCCTTTCAACCAAACTTCGAAATCATATTCTTGTTGGCCGGTTATTATTACCCCCTATAATTTACCTCCCGAAATGTGCATGACTGCCCCATATATGTTTTTGACATGTTTGATTCCTAGGCTGCGCAATCCAAAGGACATAATTGATGTGTATTTGCAACCTTTAATTGACGAGTTGAAAGAGTTGTGGTCAGACGGGGTTGAAACATTCGATGTGTTGAGTAGACAAACTTTTCGTTTAAGAGCTGCCCTTATATGGACAATTAATGACTTTCCTGCATATGGAATGTTGTCGGGGTGGATGACGTGCGGGAGACTGGCATGTCCAATATGTATACACCATACAAAATCTTTTAGATTGAAGCATGGTGGAAAAATAACGTGGTTTGATTGCCACAGAAGATTTTTGCCAGAGACTCATCCTTTTAGGCATAATAAATATGCCTTTTTGAAAGGAAGACGAGAGCGATCTGCGGCTCCCTCTCGAATGACGGGTGATAAAACTTGGGATGTCGTGCAGCACTTGCCCAAGGTAACCGATTTGCCCGTCAAGCACTCTAAAATTTCAGGTTACGGTGTGGACCACAATTGGACCAAACAATGCATATTTTGGGAGTTGCCCTATTGGAAGGATAATATTGTCCGCCACAATTTGGATGTAATGCACATTGAGAAAATTTTTTTTGACAACATAATAAATACTGTCATGGATGTAAAAAACAAAACAAAAGATAACGAGAAGGCTAGACTTGACTTGTTGGAGTATTGCAAGCGTCCGGAATTACATCTACAGTATCTTCCAAACGGTAAAGTGTTGAAGCCACAGGTCACTTTCACTTTAACCATTGAACAACGCCGCGAATTATGTGATTGGATTAAATGTCTGAAGATGCCTGATGGGTATGCATCGAACTTGGGAAACTGTGTTAATCAATCTGGAACAAACCTGCTTGGTATGAAGAGCCATGACTGTCACGTCTTTATGCAACGTTTGCTCCCAATGGCGCTAAATGCACTCGCACCTAATGTTTGGAAGCCTTTAACGGAAATAAGTCAATTTTTTAAAGAAATGTGCTCAACAGAGTTAAGTGCGGCAAATCTATTATAATTGGATAGTAACATTCCTATTATTTTATGCAAATTGGAACGCCTTTTTTCGCCTGGATTTTTTGACTCAATGGAGCACTTGACTGTACATTTGCCGTTTGAAGCTGTGATGTGTGGTCCAGTGCAATACCGGTGGATGTATCCTTTCGAGAGGTAGTTTAAATAATTATGAATTTTAAATTTCATGTATTATAATAAATAATGGAAACTATCAATTATAAAAACTTAAAACAACTTACGTTTGTAGGTACTTACATAACTTAAAGGGAATAGTGAAGAACATAGCAAAAGTTGAAGGATCAATATGTGAGGCATACTTAAACCAAGAGTTGTCGTATTTTTCATCTTATTATTTTGAAAGTCACATCCACACCAAAAGTACAAGACCTCGTCGTAATGAGGACGACGTCTGTTCTGATGGTGAGCGACATTATACTTTGTCTGTATTCAAACGAGCTGGTAAGTCAGGAAGAAAATGCCAGGAACGTTATTTGACTGATAATGAGTGGAGCAAAGTTGCATTACATGTACTCATCAATTGTGAAGAAGTTGTCCCCATACTTGAATAAGTGTTATCTTTAAAAATTTATATATAATTTGTTAAGATGACTCTGACAAATTTTCAATACTTTGTAGGATGTATAGATCAGCCGTTCGATACAATTGGCCACACCTAACTGAGCAAGAGATTGAGGAATCCGTCGAGAATAATTTTGTTAAATGGTTTAAACTCTATGTGAGTAATTTATTATACATAATAAATACTTAGCCATATTTGCGTCTCACACACTGTGTGGTTTTAAAAAAAATCTTTCATATAATATATTGATTGAAAATATTCGTATATGTAGGAGCATAATCCAAAAAATAATGTTGAAAATCAGTATTTGCTTGATTTGGCTTGGGGTCCAATGAAGAAGGTCAAGACCTTCAATAGGTTCTACTGTAATGGATATATGTTTCATACAGAAGATATGACCCCACATACGAAGACCTCAAATTCTGGCGTTTGTGTAATAAGTGATGGGGGTACAAACTTTTATGGTATGCTCAAGGAAGTTATCAAATTAGAGTATCCTGGTGAGCCTCAAAAAGAGGTTGTGATGTTCAAATGTATTTGGTTTGATTCGGTATCGAATAGGGGTATAAAGGTACACCCCCAGTATGATATTGTTGAAATAAAAATAAATGAGAGATACCCGAAAGATGATCCCTTCATCCTTGCGCAACATGCATCTCAAGTGTATTACGTCCCTCACCCCGGTACTAGAAGAGATAAATCGCAGTGGCAATTTGTTATCAAAACAAGACCACGGAGTCGAGTTGTGAGCCAAGATAATACTGATGACCCATTGCAAGAGTCATCTGGCTGCGTGAATAGTGTCATCGATAATGAACCGACGGGTAATCTTGCTGATTCTACGGGTGCTGTTAAAGAGGTCAATCAATTATACACTGAGCACATGGCTAATGATCATATATTAGTTGATGAATTGGGTCAAAGTGTCGAGGCAGAAGAATTAAACTCTGAGTTTGAAGAAGATGAGGAGGATGATGATGAAAATATGCCTCAGTATGACGATGATGCTGAAGACGAAGACGAAGACGGAGGTGAAGAAAATGAAGATGAAGAAGACGAAGATGATGATGAGTAAAATTTACTATGAATGAATATTTTGTTTGGTTTGATTTTTCTTTGCTATAAACATATATATATATATATATATGTGATTGTTATGATTGTTGTTTAGTGGCTGATTGAAATATTTAATGTAATGTGAAAAGACTAATGTTAAGTGATGTTTTTGCTATGAATTTTTTAATATAAATATAACAGGTTTGTGATGTTTGATGTTTTTATTATGAATGCAGATGACAGGTTCTAGAAAGGGAAAGGACAAGGTCACTAGTAGTGGAGGAGGTTCCAACCGCCGTGGCCTCCACATGCCCCCTACGACGGGCCTTCACATTCGTGACGAGCCGTATGACGACTCTCATCATCAGACACCAATCCCTAGCGATGATGAGCCTATTACTGATGATATGCCGACGGAGACTTCCGATAATAACAGAATTGATGGAAAGATGGTTATTTATCCACGGGGACATGAGTAAGTTTGCTTTTGTATTGCCTTTAAGTTATAATTATTCACTTTTTGATTGTTGTTTAAATAACAGTTATATTTATTAGGTTCAATCTTGCTTTGGAGACCGTGAGGGCGATCGCCCGTATTTTCACAAACGGGTATACAGAGCCATGGGAGAGGTGGAAGGAGATCCCTATACAAACTAGACACATGTGGTTCGGCGAATTCCAAGTAAGTCTTGATGCATATACAAATTTTCTTTTACATTTTTTTCATTCGTAATTTTATAAGTTCTCTGTTTTTTCATTGTGTAGAGGGTATATTATTGGCGATCTGACCAACATGACGCTATTTGGAAAACTTTTGAGCATAAGGGATCGGAGCTCCTGAAGAATAGGCTTAACAAGGCTCGTCGTAATAATAAGAGGCCGGAGTGGATCGGAGATGACGCTTGGCAAGAGCTGCAATCAAAATGGGGGTTGCCCAGTTTTCTTAAAAAGAGCGCAGTGAACAAAGCTAATCGGGCATCCGATTCTTGTGGAAGGGGAATGACCGTCCACAAAGGTGGTTCCAAATCTCACCTAACTTATAATGACGAGCTGGTTAGTATGTGTATTTCATAAGTACTTCAAAATGATGATTTACGGGTGATTATTGTGTTATATAGTATTAAAATATTACATGTCTTATCACAGGAAGCTCAATTGGGGTATAGTCCTACCGTGGATCAGTCATTCCTACATCTTTACTCTTATAAAGATGAGAATGGGGAAATGAAATGGGCTGATCAGAGGGCGGAGCGTTCATTTGTGAGTGTTCATTATTTTTCAATTTTAAAATTGGTTTTTTTTGACATTGTAACTAATGTTTCAACCTCAAAACTCGTAGAACGCATTTAAAGAGAAGTGGGAAGAAATTAATTCCCAGCCGCCTCCTCAATCTGCTAATGGCACCGTCCTATCTCGACCATCCAAGCTCGATGTAAGTCAAAATAACTTTCATTTTTTTTTCATATTTAAATATAATATATAGATACATATTAATGATATATTATGACTAAATCTAATTATATTCACAGATTTATAGGTGTGGAAGGAGACTGTGGCTAAACCGAATAAGAGTCGGTGGTACGGCGTGCCGGGTGGATCACCTAGTACGAGAAGTTCGAGCTCCCAGACTTATCCTCCGAAATGGGAGGATCCGGGTACGATTGAGTTGAGGCGAAGGTTCGACAGGTTCGAGGAGAAACAATCATCTGAATTAACTGAGGTGAAGCAGACCCTCAATGCCGTGCTTCAGAGCATTCAACTTTTGACCCAAGGAGCAGTCGCCTCTTCTCCTAATCAGCCAAACCCGTCAGCTGGTTCACCTCATGTACATGTACAGTCCACCCTCTCCCAACAGAGGGGTTCTCGTAGGACTTCATCGGGAGGACAACGATCCACCTCTAGACACACTCCTCCAAATTACATACGTGATGACGAGCACAATGATAATGATAATGATGATGATGATGTTGGACCTTTTTAGACATTGACACGTCTTGATATTTTAATAACTTGTGCTCTCTAACTACTATAAGTTTGTATTGTATTAACAATATTTGAATCTTTCTACATTTTAGTCAACGAAATATTTGGCGTTTGTTGGATGATCCGTGATCGTTATATTGGTTTCTATTTGATGATGCATTTGGTGTTGGACGATCCGTGATCGTTATTTTAGTGTATAATTTGATGATGCATTTGGTATTGGACGATCCGTGATCGTCATCTTGATTGGATACATTGGAATGTTTGGGTTTTTTGATTGCAGGCTGGTTCGGAACGCAAAAAAACCAAATTTACAGATTTCTGGCCGAATTAACCACGGATTAGCCACGGCAGAGCCGTGGCTAAGGGCCACGGCTTGGCCACGACTTGACCGCGGCTAAGGGCCACGGCTTCGCCACGGCTTGACCGTGGCTAAGGGACACGGCTTGGCTACGGATTGACCGTGGCTAAGGGCCACGGCTTGACCGTGGCTAAGCCGTGGCCCTTAGCTACGGCCAGGCCTCGTGCGATGTTTGGATGGCCAACGTTGGCCACGGCTCGCCCGTGTCTAAGAGCCACGGTTTAGCCGTGGCTAACAATCCGTGGCGCTGGTTAGCCACGCCACTTTTAGCCAAGGAAAAAATCTGTGGCTAATCCGTGGCCAATCCGTGGCTAATTCCATTGGCCACGGATTTTTTGCCAAATCCGTGGCTAAAAGCCTTTTTTCTAGTAGTGGAAGGAGAGTCCCTCCGAGCCTTCATGACTCGTTTCAATAATGAAGTCTTGCGGGTTGAAAACCCCCGGATCGATTTTGTCAACTTCGCCCTCTATATTGCCCTCCGACATGAAGATTGTGCCAAAGCAATTGTCCTCAAGCCACCCCGGTCAATGTGGAAACTCCAGACTCTGACCTCCAGCTTCATGATCTCCGAAGAGATGCATCATATCAAGCACGGGGACAAAAAAGAGAAGGAGCAGAAGGAGAAAAAAGAAAAGGGGGCAATAGGAAAGACAAAGAGCAGCGGGAAAAGAGGGACTCCTCGATCAAATGGTATTCCGATTTGACTCCCCTGAACTCCACCCGTGGTCACATCTTCTCGGTCATGGATCAGAAACTATTCAAAAAATCGAACAGGATTTTTGAGGGGAAGGGAGCTAGGAAGTCCGAAAAGTATTGCGCCTTCTACAAAAAATACGGGCATATTACCGACGATCACTACGCTCTCCGAAACGAGATCGAGCGCCTCATCCGAAAGGGCATCCTTAAGGAGTTTGTGGCAACCCACATGGATGCCCCGACCCAAAGGGAGAGGTCCCGATCCCTTCGGTCCTCTCAACCTAGCCACAAAGAATTCCCTTCCCGAAGGAGTGGCAAGGAGCCGGTCCATCATAACCTTTCGACCAGGGGGTTCATCAATACGATCGCCGGGAGGCGGAATGGGGGCGACTCCCGATCGAGCCAGAAGCGTATGCTGAGGAAGTTGGAGCAAGGAAGATCAAGCCCGCCGGTTGCTGGTCGAACTCACCATATCAATAGCATCGAGTCCAACACTATTGTGTTTAGTGATAGGGATATTGATGTAAACCGCCCATTGGGAGAGGGTGAGTCACCCGACGTCCTGATGGTCGTTACCACTGACGTGTCGAACTTTGCTGTGGCACGCACTCTTGTTGATAATGGAAGTTCCGCCAACGTTCTTTTTTACTCCACTCTCCAAAAAATGAACTTAGGAAAATAGGGATGCAACCGGCCCACACTCCCCTGGTCGGGTTTGGAAGCTCGAAAATTATTTCGATCGGTGTCGTGCGAATGCCAACATCGTTGGGTGAGGTACCCCAAAGGCGAACTCTCCTCGTGGACTACCTCATCGTCGATGCATCGTTCGCATATAACTTGATTTTGGGAAAGCCGGCTCTCAATCAATTTCGAGCGATAATGTCGACCTATCACCTCAAAATCAAGTTCCCCACCTTGGCGGGGGTCGGGGAGGTTAAATGTAACGTGCGAGATGCTTGGAGGTGCTACACTGTGTCGCTCGAAAGGGAAAAGAAAAGCGCAATACCTTCCCCATCGATTTCACCGTCGGTTAATATCGACCTAGACCCCCCCCCTCGAAGGATCTTTCTCTTGAAAGCGAAAGAATGAGGAGTCCAAGATCGAGCCGATCAAGAATCCTAAAACCATCAAGCTAGTCCCCAGCAACCCAGACAAGGTGACCCGGATCGGCTCACACCTGGGGAAGGCGAGGGAGATGATGCTGATCAACTTTTTAAGGGAAAATATCGACTTCTTCGCATGGAGTCCCTTGGATTTTCCGGGGATCGACCCCTAGGTGATCATACATAGCCTTAACGTCGATCCGACCGCCAGACCAGTCCAACAGAAGAAACAAACATTCGGGGAGGAAAGGAACAAGATAATCGCGGAAGAGGTCGACAAGCTCCTTGAAGCGGGATACATCGTCGAAATTCAATATCCGGATTGGCTGTGCAACGTGGTCGTGGTCCCCAAGTCGCTCGGAAAGTGGCGTATGTGCAACGACTTCACCGACCTAAATAAAGCCTGCCCGAAAGATCCCTACCCGTTGCCCCGCATCGACTTGCTGGTCGATTCGGCCGCTGGGTGCGAGATGTTGAGCATGATGGACGCTTTTCAAGGGTACTATCAGATCTACATGGCACCTGAAGATCGCTCGAAAATATCTTTCGTGGTTGAGAAAGAGGTCTATTGCTTCATGGTCATGCCGTTCGGCCTTAAGAACGCAAGAGCTACTTACCAAAGGCTCGTGAACAAAATGTTCAGGGGGTTGATCGGCTCGACCATGGAGGTCTACGTAGACGACATGATCGTTAAGGGCAACAAAGGGGTCGAGCACCTCATTCACCTGAAGAACACTTTCGCTGTGCTACGACAATACGGCATGAAGCTGAACCCCTCAAAATGTACTTTCGGGGTCCCGGGGGGAAAATTTCTAGGATACATGTTCAGCCAGCGCGGGATCGAGGTGAACCCTACCAAGATCGAGGCCATCCAAGAAATCACAACGGCCCAAACCATCTGGGATGTACAGCGCCTCTGCGGTCGCATCATTGCGTTAAATCGATTCATATCCCGATCGGCCAACCGAAACCTTCCCTTCTTCAAGACACTCCATGCCGCAACTTGTCGGCCGGTCGGAAAGAAACAATCTCCGATCAA
>CM047873.1:6838766-6880310 GCA_026212405.1 Petrea volubilis | reverse complement strand
TGAACTCGATCTTCTCGATCTTAGCGTTCCACGCGTTTTGAACGGAAAAACCCGAGGAGTGGTAGACGAAGAAAAACTTCGCCTTCCACTTCTCCCCGTACGAGGATTGACGGGTTTGAATAATCCTCAACCCGGACCGAACCATTATATAAAAGAAACCGCCCCGGTCGCCCAGACCCTACCGGGCGTCAGTAGGTCAGTTATAGGGAAATTGGAGCAGAGTAAGGGTGCAATATGTAATTAATGCGTGTCTCTTACCATAAATGAGGGGATATTTATACCATGTCCAGGTAGACCAGACCCCGCCGGTCCCATAAGCCAGACAAGTTGTTGTGGACCGACATGGGCGACTAGTAGGCTATAGGGTAGGGTCCATAGGCTCTAGCAGGCGCCTCATTAATTGAGGCATGGGATTAGGTGGCTTCCCTATACCCAGACTGATGGGGCATTTAATGCCAGCAGGGAGCCGTTGGACCCGGCATGGCCCCGGTCGATTACATAGTCGATTGGGAAAGCCGATGGGTCGTACCGGGCGGAGTGCATTGGCCACGCGGTCGATTGAGAGATGTGCTCGTGCAGCCGGTCGGCTGTATCCAAGCTAGTCCGATGACTCGAGGGAACGGATTTTGGAGAGCTCTTCAGCGGGGAGGGTCGGATTCCCGATCCAAAATTTGCCACGTCATTAGCCCCCCCACTCTGCGGGTCGATTGTAAAATCGACCGGGGAGGTGAATTCGATCGGATTATTACCACCTGGAATTTGAAAAGTCACAGCTGTAATTATGGCGCCCGTTGGCGTTCCCGAGGTAGATTTTTACCTACCTATAAATAGGGACTGTGGACCGGGCGTTGATTTCACCATTTTCGCGAGAACTCTAGAGCTGTGCCGATCGATTGTCTCCTTCAACCGTTCGAAAATCCCTCTCTTAGGTCGATTCGACTCTCTCACTAGGTAACTCCTCTTTCCGAAGACTCATTTCTTGTTCATTCTTCCATGGCTAGTCGTAGGTTAATTAGAGAGGTCGGATTAGATAGCTCCGAGGGGAGTAGTTCGAGCAGTGGCTCGACTTCCTCCGGCAAAAACCCGACTGGAAATGGAGCCGAGGGGGAGGTCGAGCTTCATGCGATCGATGAGGTGGAGGATGTCGATGAGGACGTCGGCGCTTCACGTTCGTACCGAACTGAACGTGAGCACGGCTACATCCCGTCGACGATGACTCCGACCGAGGTCGCAAACGCTGTGACCAAATTTCATATCCCGTCGGATTTTCAAGCCTTAGGCCAAGCCCCATCAGTCAAGAATTTTGTGGCCTTTTTCAAAGTGTAAAACTCCGCCCGATCGGGTCCGGGCGACCGGGGCAGTTTCTTTTATATAATGGCCCGATCCGGGTTGAGGATTATTCAAACCCGTCAATCCTCATACGGGGAGAAGTGGAAAGCGAATTTTTTCTTCGTCTACCACTCTTCGGGTTTCCCCGTTCGAAACGCGTGGAATGATAAGATCGAGAAGATCGAGTTCGACGGGGTTTGGAACCCGACCTGGGAGGACCCATTCTTTTGGACCCGCCAAATCGACCGGGGCTTGATGTGCAGCGGGTACCTCTTGCAAGAGGAATTTTTGTACCGTGCGGGCATCTCCTTGGTCAAAGCACCTCCTAAGGTCGTTCTCGGTACGTTAATTCCGTTTGAACTTCTTTTCGATCGACTTTGTGTAGGTATGCATGCATATACGTTCTAATAATCGGGCTTTTCTTGCAGACGAAGAGGTGCTCATGGATGCCCAAAGAGCCATGCTCGCCCGACTCGCGGCTGCCCAAAAGAAGAAGAGCGATTGAGCAGCAGCTTGGTCTTCGAGCCAAAGAGGCTCATCGTCCAGGGGTGGAAGGGCCCCATTGAGCGATCGAGGAGCCGCGTCGCGCCGCGCAGCGCCACCCCACCAAGGCCGAGATCGGTGGCAATGCCGGGCTCTGATCCGGAGATCGAGGTGACCGACGAGCTATCGGGGACCGCCGTCGCCACCCAAATGGAGCTGACCCCGCCCAGGCCGGTCGAGAGGGGCATCATGATTGGGGAAAGGGGCGGCCCGACCTCCGGTACTAAGAGGAAGAAGGGTCCCGACCACACTGATAAAGAGAAAGGGAAGCAAGTCGCAGGTCGAGAAGACCTCACTGAATCCTCCGACTCCGACGAGGAGGAGAGGATTATGAATTTCGACCGCCCGTCGAAGAGGGCACTTTCCTGAACAGAAGGGAAGCCAATCAGCACCTTCCGGGGGCGAGACCAGGTCCCCATCCAGCACCTATCTTAGGGGTGCCAATTCGAAGAGGATCACCGCTTCCTCCTCGGCCAAAACCTCAACCAAGTCCGCCGGTGGTTCGATCGGGGAGTCATCGGGGTAAGCAGGCATCTTGACGATCGAATTTGCATTTCAATAGTTACTCCTGATTACTAATTATTTCGTTTCGATCGCCAGATGGCGTCCCAAGCTTTCTACAACGTGCACCGACGGGCGGAGGTGTACAAGAAGGGCAAGGATCGGTACAAAAGAATGTATCGGTTGGCGGCAAGGAATGAGCCCGACCAACTGAAGGCCAAGATCGAAGAGCTGGAGACCTTGCTCGCTGTAGCCCGGTCGGAGCAGGAACTGGCCAAGAAGAAGCTCGAGGACTAAAAGAAGCTCGATGAGGCCCTCGAGAAGTTGCTCGAGCAGAAAGTCGCCGAAGTCAGCGAGGCCGAGTGGGCCCGCGACTTGGCTCGCCAGGAGGAGAAGGCCTCCTATGATCGGGGCTTCGACAAGGGCCATGAGGAGGGCGTTCGGGAGGAGTTGTCGAAGCTGGACGACCGCGAGCGAGCCTTTTCGAGAGCTGCAGTCGAGCGCTTCCTCTAGAGCGACGTGTTTGACGTCGTCTGCTCGGTCAAGTTGTTCCCTCGACTCAGCGAACACTTCGGCGAAAACTCGCCTCCCGATCAGAAGTCTGATGAGACTGGGCGACCCGGTCGACTGGCGGCGCCACCCTGTTGGGCCCAAGGTTTGCTTGGACAACACTTTCCTTGAGCCTTTTAAAGGCTTGCAGGTTGCATTGCCCGACGAAGTCCCTCAAGCTTTCAAGTGGGATGGTTATCATCTCCTCTGTGTTGAGTGCTTGTGTGGTCATCCCTGTCTGCGGGTTACGCGCCCGGTTTCGGTGGTCAGTTTTGGCGGCTGCGAGCGGGGCGTTTGCTTGCGCCTGAGATGAGTCGGCCAAATCCGTCTGTACCGTAGGGAGGTTCGCCGCTGGCGGAGGCGGTGGAGGGAGGTCATGGACCGAGTGCTGGTCCTCGCCTACGGCTGGCGTGCTTCGGGCTCCGAAGGGATTTCTTCGAGTTGTCACCATCTTTCCTTCCTTAGTTGCAGTAAGTTTCCCACAGACGGCGCCAAATGATGCGGGTCGAATTTCGGGCTGATCGACTCCGGTCGACTCTTCAGGTCGGTTCGGTATAAGATGCTATTCGAAGGGAAAGTTGGACCTGCAACAAGGGAATGGCAACGTGAGCTAGCCGAGAGGGAATGGCAAATGATGCTATTCGATGTTTAAGTCAATAGGTCGGTTGTGGGGAAATTTGAGCATAGTAAGGGTGCAGTATGTAATTAATGCGTGTCTCTTACCATAAATAAGGAGGTATTTATACCATGTCCAGGTAGACCGGACCCCGTGGGTCCCATAAGCCAGACGGGTTGTTGTGGACTGACGTGGGCGACTAGTAGGCTATGGGATAGGGTCCATAGGCTCTAGATGGCGCCTCATTAATTGAGGCATGAGATTAGGTGGCTTCCCCATACCCGGACTGACGAGACATTTAATGCCAGTAGGGAGTCGTTGGACCCGACATGGCCCCGGTCGATTACATAGTCGAGCGGGAAAGCCGATGGGCCATATCGGGCGGAGTGCATCGGCCACGCGGTCGGCTGAGAGATGTGCTCGTGTAGCCGGTCGGCCGTATCCAAGCTGGTCGGATGACTCGAGAGGACGGATTTTGGAGAGCTCTTCAGCGGGGAGGGTCAGATTCCCGATCGGAATTATGCCACGTCAATAATAATAATAATAATAATAATAATAATAATAATAATAATAATAATAATAATAATTTAATATAATTTCTCGAATACGGATAACGGATATATCCAACGGATATTAAACGGAGCGGATATCTAATTATCATATCCGTATCTGTTTATTACTCGGATACCTATAATCGGATACAGATATATCTGCTTTAAATGAATACGGATAATATACTTAGTAAACGAATACATATGCGGACAGTAATCGAGTTTTCGATTTTCCGTTTACAGCCCTAGATAGGAGGAGTATTTAAATCAAAATAATAACCAAAAGCACCTACAAAATAGGAACCAACGCACACCTAGCCCGTGTAACAACACCACCGTTAATAATTTTATGTTGGGTATAATATTGTACAACGAAAAATTAAAGCTAGATTTTTAATTATTTCGATGGAAGTGTTACGAAATTTAACCTAATTTTAATAAAACGTCTGCACATGGCCACAGCTGTCGAACATTTCAAATTGGACCACAAAGAGTAGAGCATGGGCAATTTTTGTGTAAAAAAAATAACTGCTGTTGGCGGAGTTGACTCCTAATTTGTCACTAATAGAGCAGCCAAAAATGAAAATTAAAAAAAAAAAAAACTGTGGGAAAGTATGGCATCTGTGTCCTCTGATCTAACGACCGCCGTAGAAAATTAATCTCCTTTGATTGGTAACTGGTTAATTAAAATTAATAAATGAAATCGAACGGTACTAGAGAGAAGAGAAGCAACAAAAATCAACCCAAGTCGTATCAGTGAACGTCGAATTCCAGACAAGTCCCCCTCTCCGGGTACGGCGGATATAGTAGCAACAAAAACAAAAATCTTTTCTTATTTCTCCTCCTCCCCGCCTTAGACTCCCTCATCTTTTATCTCTTCCATCATTTATTATTATCTTTTTCTCTGACTATTGATTCCAGGACCAGCTAGTGGTGTTTCAGTACTGGGTTTCTTTAGTTCGGCGATCCTTATTATTTGAGGGGAATCAATCTGCAAATCGACTGAGCATGAGGAAGTACTTGGTCTAAAATTTAATCTTAAGAAAATGGACGTGATTTTCTCCACCGCGATTTCATCTCTTCAGCATGAGATTAAGGAATGGTTACTTCGAGCTGCCGCACTACAGCAAGAGTTGGAGAGGCAGATTTCCAAAACAAAAGGAGACCTGGAGGAATTAAATCGTTCCTTCCAGGCAGGAAGACATGACGACAACTTGGCAATGAGGGACATTAGAGACGTTGGTTACAGGTTTGAGAATCTGCTGGAGGCTCTCATCATTCATACAGGTTACTCTCCAGGAAGACAATCCAGAAAATGCATCGTGAAAGGTTTTTGCAAAGCCTGGTCTACAGCGAATAAGTTTAACACCATTAACTCTGAGATTGAAGTATTGAAGATTCGGGACAACATACCTAGGGATTATAATTATGTCGAAAGGAACAGATCCAATGATCAGTTTGTCGGAAGGGTGGAAGAGATGGAACGACTGCTTGTCTACTTGTGTTCAGACAGAGAGATTAATGATCAGGTTATCACGATAAGCGGGATGGCTGGTATAGGCAAGACCGCACTTGCTTCGAAGCTATTCAAGCATCCCAAGGTAGTGTCCCACTATACTTACCGCGCTTGGGTCAATGTTTCTCGGAAGTTTGAGACAAGGAAAATATTGGAAATGATTCTTGAAAAACTCAAAGAACAAGGCTGCAGTCAGGTCCAGCTTTCGTCACTAGAAAGCATGGCTAATCAAGAGCTGGTCAGCACGATTCAATTGTATTTAGAGACAAAAATGATACTGATTGTGCTGGATGGCATTTGCTCAGTCAACGATTGGGAATCGTTTAGTGCTGTCCTTTCAAAGATTAATAATAATGGTGACTGCAGAAGCAAAATATTGATTACAACAAGGATGAATGAAGTAGCTGAGAGCTCGGCGCTGCACAGGAGTCGAGGCGCAGCGAGATGGGTCCACCTGACAAGGTTAACGGAGGATGAAGGTTGCGAGTTGCTAGCGAATAACATTCCAGGTATTCTACTTAAGTCAAATAACTGACTGATCGATTTATAGATGGTGATTGCACATTTAATTTTAGATTGAGATGGTTTTTTCAGATTTTTTTTTTTTTTTTTTTGTGTGTTTGTGCTTAACAGGCTATACGTCCAAAAGGGGTGGCAAATAGACGGATTGGATCGGATTTGGGCTGTGTTTGGTTGGATCGGGTTGTAAATGTATTGGGTTCATGATGAGTTTTGGATAACGGATTGAGAATAGATCGGATGGTAAACGGATTTGAACGGGTTGTAAGCGGGTTGAGTGCGAGTTGTAAGTGGGTCAAAACGGGTTAGATAGGAAAAAAAAAATTTACTCATACAAATTAAAAATTAAAAAAATAAAATAAATTTTGACAAAATCAATGTTCAATATTACATTTTACATAAACTTCCATCCCATGGCAATGAATTATAAGTCTAGAAAATAAAGTCGATTAAAAATAAAAAATAATTACACAACCAAAGAGAAAAGTTGATTCCACAAAAAAAAAAAAAAAGAAGAGAAATTCAAGATTTTAAGATAACGATTTTATAAATAGAAATTTCTTAAGTTTAAATTTCACTGTATATATAATTATTAATCTGATTTCATATTAATTTAATACAAACAGATGTTTGAATCATTTTTTTAGTTCAAAAAAACAAAGTAAAAAATCAACTTGGTAGAAACACTATTTAAATTTATTTGTTTTTTTTCAAATGCCATGTAAAATAAATGACAATTTGACCTAAGAAGTTCTTTTTTTGTTTTTCCTTTCAAACTTTTGTTATTCTAGCTCCATAAATTCTTCTCATAAATTATAAGCTAGTTAATAAAATTTATTGGTAATAAATCTTAATTTTTATTAATTTCATATTCAATGAGGCCCAAATAATAAGTGAAAAAAAAATTGACCTTGAACCCAAAGTAATGTTCGAAATAAAACAAGAAAAGCTTTAAGAGAGAAAGAGAGAAAGCCGAGAGAGAGAGAGAGAGGCATTGAGAGAAGAGAGAGAGAGCTGTAGAGAGAGAGAAAAAAACTTTTAAAGAGTTTGTTCATAGGTAAAATCAGATGAAAACTATTTTGAAATCATAATTAATTTAACTCATTTTAATCAATTTAAATATTTTTCAAATCCAACTCAATTCAAAATCAATTGAGTTGGATTGGACCCATAGTGTGAAAACCATTTTGCCAGGCTTATGTCCAATCGATGACCCGAATTGGGCACTTGTATTTTCGGTACTTCTTGGTCAGCATAAGTTCATTCAACGTGTTGACACTTTTACAGGCATTTTGATTGACAAAAAGCGGGAGGATCTGGTGGAGAGTATAGTGAATTTTTGTGGTGGCCTGCCATCAACTATCATTACCTTCCTCAAATCTATGAACACAAAGCATAACTTGGAGGAGTGGGAGGAGATGGCAACTATATTAATGCTCAACTCTACTTCTAGCAAGAGGCTTGAACCTGAAGAACAACAAAAGGCACTAGGAGTTTTAGCTTCCGCACGGCATACCCTACAACCATTTTTTCTGTATATGGGAGTTCTGCAAGAAGATCTTCGTGTCGAAATTGAAAAGTTTTATCTTTTGTCCATGGCAGATGGAACATTAAGACCACTTCAAAGAGGAGGAGAAAAAATACTCGATATTGCACAAAGCTGTGTTACTGAAGTTGCACAAAGAAATCTGGTTGACCTAGATGAAGGGGAAGAGCCAACAATCACAAGATTCAAGTATTGCCACCTTAATGGATTTATGCGAGACCTATCGTTATTGATGAACAAAGATGAAGGTTTCTTCAAGGTTGTCGATTTTGCTCGTGGAAGTCAGGTGGTGACAGATTTATCTTCCTCTAGGTCAAGGTCTAGAAGAATATTTCACGTTGCAATAAATTTGGATGAGTATGAAGACGGATATGATTTTCCAATAGAAAAAGTTGATATGATGCACGTTCGGGTTCTCCTATTTAGTGCAAAAAAGATACGGCTTTGGCCAAAGGAGCTTTCTGGCCTACTCAAATTGAAATTTCTCAGGGTCTTAGATTTCAATGGATTTAACTTCAAACCGACAGGATTACCAAAAGGTATAGAAAGAGCAGTCCATTTGAGGTACTTGAGTTTTAGAGATTGTATTTTGCCGAAGTTACCAACATCCATTGCCAACTTGCCATGCTTGTGTGTTCTTGATTTACGGGTTCAATGTTCGACTGAAATGATCATCCCAAATGTACTTTGGAAGATGAAAAAATTAAAGCATCTATATTTCCCACTATCATTCAGAATAGATGATGCTGGTAAAGTAAGACTTGATGGCTTGACAGAGCTCGAGACAATTACAAATTTCAATGCGGCCATGTTCAACGTGAAAGATCTCTTTGGAATGCCAAACCTTCAGTACCTTGATTCACATGTTGTTGGGAATGTTGACGATATGGAACGCATTATTGAACACATTATCGAACGCATGAGGATGCATTCTGATGCTGACTTACTCCGCACATCTGTGGAGATCAAAAAATTTGATTGTTATACAGAAGAAAGAGAATCTGTCTTCAGAAAGCTTTTGGCATGCCCATCTCTTGTAGCCCTCTCCATACAGGGTTACATCCGAACACTACTGTACAATGAGATCTCTCACAATCTCATTAAGATTGTATTAACTGGTTCAGAAATGATGGGAGATCCAATGAAGACACTGGAAAAACTTCCTAAACTGCGTTTGCTAGTTTTAGATAACGCCTTTGGAGGGAAGGAGATTGTCTGTTCAGCATCTGGTTTTGTTGAACTTAAAGTTCTGAAAATCTTGAATTTAAAGTTCTTACAGAAGTGGATTGTGGAAAAAGGAGCTATGCCCAGGCTTTCTACTTTAGCAATTGCTAATTGTGGTCAACTTGAGATGCTACCAAAGGGATTACAGTTTGTTGGTAGCCTAAGAGAAGTAAAAGTCTCACAAATGCCAGTAGAATTTATTGGCAGGGTCCAGATGGTACAGAGCACTTATCAAGTCATATATAATTGAAGATCAATCGCTTCCATAGCTGATGTCTATCCAAAATAATGAGGTAATTTCGCAACACTTTACACTCGAAATATGCTCAAAAGCGTCCCTGTGAAATCTTCTCTTTTTCTTATCTGCAGGCAAGTATTTGTCGATGAAGAGATTCTACTCAAGAACTGTTTAGCCATGTCTATCTTCAAATGTTTCTTTGTGTCTGACGAAGGAATTTTACTTGAAACTATTTGGTTAGTTTTATTTTGTTGTGTTTTTTTGGACAATCAGCTTCTGGTTTGGTGATTGCTTAGGAGAGAATAAAGAATGATGAGGAGTGAGGGACTTGATCTTGGAGTGCTCAACTCTGCCTCATCATCTCAGCCAGGGTTCAACATATGTTTTTCAGTTGATATGGTGGTGTCAAAGTTTGTCTGTACCAACTCATTCATAAACCATTAATCATGTTATTTCATATTTATGAATACCAATTCTAGTTACGTTGTTTTATGTACAAATTCAAAGTGTCATAAGTAGTTTGCACACTAATCTCGGTGTCCTAGTTCCGCCACCATATATCTCATCAATTGGCTTAATGAATCCTTTTTTTTTTTTTTTTGTCAAATTCATGAAGCCTCATTTTACATAAACTATGGCTTCATCTCCCGTTAGGTGGTTCTTAAGTCTGTTATTTGAAGTTTCTTTTTGAGAAACCTCCCTAGTAAAATGCCTTTTCAGTTTTCACATAAATGACCATCCTGAAATCTTTGGATATAGATGGTTATGCTGGTTAGGGGGCCCCTTGATGCATGTATGGCCTAGCGACATGGATCTACGCACAGGATGACATGATGCTTCCTTAAACCAGCTTACATTAAAGCAATCGATTATTTTGTCGAGTGGTCTTAATTGTTGGATCCAATTGTTGGCGATTCGGTACGACACTAATATATTACATGTGTTTTCTATTATTGGCTTCTTTCTTATTGATGTGGTCGGATTTGGTCCGAAGAATACGTCACTCCGAATAGGGGACAAGTTCGAGAATGGATGTCCAAAGTCCTTTTAAACTCCGATCAAAGGTGTTCGATTGCTGGTCAGGTTCTATTCTGCAAGGATGAAGCACACCTGAGACTAGCCGGAAGTGTCTCCGGCGAAGACCCTCCGACGCTCAAGTCAGTATTCGGGCAGGTAGGTGGTAAGTAATGACAAGCGTATTAATGTATAAAAAATGTCTTACCCAATGAATAGTGTCGCCGTACTATTTATAATAATAAAAAATAGGTGGGCCGGACCAGAGTTAGGCTGGCCCAACCCCGTTGTTGGTTACGGGCGTTCCCCATAACGCGTTGTGGGCGCGTGGAGTGCATTCCTTGCTCGATGTGGTGTCAGGGTACTAACTCCGAGGATGAAGTGAGGTCGACATCGATAGGGCCATGACATCGAGGATACCATACGAGTCAAGGAGATGTGATGACCTCTGACCCAACTAGGCCGACAAGAGCAGATCATGGAGCCTGATCGAACCAGGTCTGACACGCGGCAACAGGAGGATGGCGGCATGTGCTGAGTTGGATCCGACGTGTGAGCTGAGGAGGCACACACGTGGCCAAGGCATATTCGGCCACATCATTAGCCCCCCCAGTTCTTGGTTTGACCGATTCTCGTAGTACGGGCAGACCGGGAACTATCCGAGGAGATGGCGCCCACAGTTTCGCTCAGGAATTATCGATCAGGCGTTGGCGGTAACTTCAAAAATTGACCGTTGGGATGTGACTGTTGGTAATAATTACTGGCGTCTGTTGGACTTCCCGAGGAGCATTTTTACCGCCTTATAAATAGGGGCTCCGGGCGAGGCTACAGGCGCGTCATTTTGCAATCGAGCCGAGATTCCATTCCGAGCGTAATTCTGAGAGCTCCGAGCACCCAGGAATAATTTCGAGCAGACAAATTCTCCTTTTGACCATCCAAACCTAGGTACTCCCCTTTTTCTGAACTCTCTTTCTTTCCGAAACCTCTTTCTTTCCGAACTGTCTCTTTCTTGCTCTTCATTTTCGTTTAGACAAAACAATCCTTAGGTATGAGTCAATCCATGAATAGCTCGGATAGTCAAAATAAGATGGTAGAGTCCCCAATCGGAGGGGGGTTAAGCTATATAAATCTGTCAATCTCCTTGGAGGCAGAAGCCTCTTTAGATGTGGCCTCATCTCGTTGCCCGGGCGAGGCGAGCACCAGTCGGCCCCGAGAGGGTGGTAAGAGCCCGAGCAGGATAGAGGAGATGAGGCGGCGCATGGAGGCGGAGAGGGGAGAGGTACTTCCTCCGATGGGCGACGTGCCCAATGTGATGGTCCCCTCATGGAGGTCCGTTTCCGAAGAGGCGGGTCCATCCGGTCAAAAGCGTCACCGGGGGAGAAAGAAGGCTATATCGAGCAACCAAACCCTGGTGAGCTGGGGGAATATCGTCGCGAACAACACCGAACGGGACAGAGAGAAAATAATGAATCATTATATCCGAGACTCGTTCGGTGTGATCTGGCCGAGCAGGGAGGATTCCATCACGAATCCCCCCGAGGGGTGCCTTCCTATTCACTATGCTCATCTCGAGAACGGACTTCGATTTCCGATTCCGACCTTCATCTCCACTATTCTTAATCGGTTGAATATAAGTCCAATTCAGCTGACCCCCAACTGATACGCTTCGATATGCGCCTTCGTCATTTTTTGTCGCTGCACCGGGCACACCCCAACCGTGGCCAACTTCTCTGACCTGTATCAAGTCAATCATTCGAGCAGGTCATCTCCGGACGATGAGTTTAACTGCTTTTTTGTGAGTGCCAAGAACGGAAGGAAATTGATCGAGACGGCCTCATCGTCATACGAGGCGGATTGGAAACATAAGTGGTGTTATATATACTCCGAGCATCCATGGCCTGTGAGGAGGGTGCATAACCCGGAGGCGAGGAAGCTCTCCCTGGCCGGACTGGGATCAAGCAGTTGGACAAGAGAGTGGGTGCTCGGCCAGAAGGCCCTGGGCTTATTAAGCCCCATCTTCCTTACCCAGGAAGGATTCCTAGTAAAGGCTGGTCTTTCACCAGCCAGGCTTGATATCGATCATGTTACTTTTGGTATTATTTATTGCATGTTTTTGCTCGAATCTTCAAGTCTTTATGCTCGATTATCTTCTTATCGGTTGGTTTTCAATTCTGCAGATCTCAGCATATTAGAAATGGGACGCATGAACTTGATCTCCAAAGTAGCCGGTGGAAGGAGGAGGCCATCTCCCCCCTCGGAGGAGGCCTGAGCCATAGCGGCCGCAACTGGTGCTCCGAGGAGAGCGGCCCAGGCACCAGTTCAACCTGCCCAAGGCCCTCGTCGGGAGGCTGCCCTCGATTTGGAGGAGATGCCTCTTGTCCGGAAAAGGAAGGTCCCGGACTCCACACCGCCATCAAGGCCGGCTGGGCCTACCCCGAAGAGGCCCGCCCCGAGATCGGCTAAAGGAAAGCGGCCAGCTGACGGCTCCGATTATTCATCGGAGGAACTGGAGGTGTTAAACTACCCAGATGCCCCAGAACCCCGCTTTGGCCCCCAATATGGTGACCTTTCCGACCACAACGTCCTCGGAGGGGCGAACAGAAAGTTGGCCATGAGGAGCTTCCCAAACGCCATTTTCAAGCCCGACCAGGTCATCCTCTCTGAACTGACGATGCCGAGCTAGCCCTGAGCATCGCCCAGGACATGAACACTCTCCAACAAAGGGTGTTTCATGGCCTTCGTTGGCTGGAGGTCAGCCGGGCACGCTGTGACAAAGCCGAGCGAGAGGCTCGAGGAGGCCACCTCCAGGCAGACCTGGATGAGGAGCGGCAGAAGAACAAAGTCGCTCAGCGGGAGATCGAGGCGGAGAAAAAGAAGACCCAGGCACTGGAGGCGCGACTCGAGAAGCTCGAGCTGGATTTCAAGACAAGGGAGTCCACTCTGGAGCAAGAAATTAGCCTCCTGAGGAAGAAGGCCAAGGAGTCCTTCGTGCAGGGCGAAGAGAGGGGTCGCCGCTTGATGAGGACCGAATTGATGGCCTCGGTCCTCGGCTTGGAGAAAGAACCGTAAAGCGGTTCGTTCGAGGACCGGTGTTCGAATATGCTACCATCCTCCGCGGGGCGAAGGATGCCTCCCTCGGATTAAAAAAAGCCTTCAATCAGCTGAAGGCGCGCGGCGTCATCCCGCAAGATTTTCCCATGGAGGGGTATGGCCTCGATCTGAACGATGCTGGGGAGAAGGACAATAAGGAGGATAAGGAGCTGCCGGCATATGAGGGTGCAGAGTTCGCCCAAGTTATATCCATCGTGGAGAGGCAGGTCCGCAATGAGGATCATAAACGCTTGGGGGAGCCTCTCTTACCGGATGTGGAGCCCGATGATCCCATCGTCGTGGACGACGGAGGGTCGAACGAGGGCGTGGCCGGAGCTAGGGCCGATCAAGTTATGGAGGCGGCCGTCGAGGAGGTGGCGACGGAGATAGACGACGCTTAGGCCGTGTAGGATTTCTATCGGGTCACATGCCCGAGGACTTGCATTCTGTTTTTATTTCTTATTTTATTTTTGAATCAGATGTAAATTTCTATTATTATGAATGAAAGTTCAATTTATCGAAATATGCTGCGTAAGTAACCTCGTTGAAACATCATTATGAATGAAAGTTCAATTTCTTATTTTTATTTTTGGAAGTCCCTCGTCGAAACATGATTTTAATCTGCGTAAGCAACTATAAGCTCAAATAACAACTTGAAATTGAACTTTGGAAAATCAAACTTGATACATAAAGTGATCGATGACAAACATGCGATTTTTCAGAGAGAAAGAAGTGACAATCCTCCGAGGATACTGAGTATTTCGAGGGCAAATCACTCATGACCATTTGCACTCAACCTAAAGTAGTCATACATAGAACCGTTTGAGGTTCATGGCGTTCCAAGGATGGGGCAGTTCCCTCCCCGACATGTCCCCGAGGCGTAAGCGTTGTTTTTGCAAATCTTGGTCACTTTGAACGGACCCTCCCATTTGGGGTCCAACTTTCCCACAGGGCGAGAAATCTCAACCTTCTTGGTGACCAAATCCCCGATCTGGAATGTCCGGGGATGGACATGGCGATTGTAAGCACGTGCGGTTGATGCCCGGAAGTTATCCAACCTTTGCAGGGCGGCATACCTCCTCTCGTCGGCGAAGTCGAGCTCGGTCAGGCGAGCGTCGACGTTGGCGATCTCATCGAAGTGCACAACCCGAGCAGATGGGTGCAGCACTTCGGCAGGTATAACGGCGTCGGAACCATAAACTAAGGCGTACGGGGTGTCGCCCATTGCAGTCCGAGGAGTGGTCCGGTATGCCCAAAGCACGCCTGGGAGCTCGTCGGCCCAATTGCCCTGAGCGTCGGCTAAGGCGGTCTTGAGTCCATGGAGAATCATTCGGTTGGTGACTTCAACTTGGCCGTTTGCCTGAGGGTTCCCTACTGAGGTGAAACGCTGCTCGATTTTGAGGCTAGAGCACCATTCCCTCACCCGATGACTTTGGAACTGGGTTCCGTTGTCAGAAATGACGACCTTGGGGAGTCCGAAGCGACAAATGATGTTTTTTCCAGATGAAGATTTTGACAACCGAGTCGGTGATCTTTGCCACGGCCTCCGCTTCGGCCCACTTTGTGAAATACTCGACGGCAACAATCACGAACTTCCTTTGCCCGGGGGCTTGAGGGAACGGTCCGAGGATATCTATTCCCCATTGGTCGAATGGCCAAGATATCTCCACATTCACCATCGGAGCGGCAGGCTGGTGGATTAGGTTGGCGTACAGTTGGCAGGCTCGGCATTTTCGGACGAAGTCAAAACAATCTTGCATGAGATTAGGCCAGAAAAAACCCGCCCGTGACACCTTTTTGGCCAAGGACCTTGGCCCAGTATGGTTTCCGCAACACCCTTGGTGTATCTCTTCGATAACCTCCCTGGCCTGCTATGTGTTCAGGCATCGGCGAGGAGGCCCATCGAAGCTCTTCCTGAACAGGCGCTCTTGCCCGTCGAGGGCGTATCGAGAGGCCTGCTGTCGGAGTCTCTTGGCTTCGACGGGTCCCTCGGGGAGAATTCCATCCTTCAGGTAGGCGATTAGTTCTGCCATCCAATCCTCCGGGGGCTCAACGGAGAGCACGCTCGGTTGCGTCCTTGACCCGGTCAAAGGTGTTGGCGAACTCAAAATGGTTATCCTTCTTTCTTTGGTCCCTCTCACCGAGGTGGCTAGCTTTGACAATTGATCCGCCCTCTCATTTTCTGTCCAGGGAATTTGCTCGAGAGAGAACTTGGCGAATCTTTCCTTCAACTTGTTGACCTCCTCGAGGTACTTCGTCATCGATGCTTCCCTGGCGTCGTAATTGCCATTGACCTGCTCGACCACCAACTGCGAATCGGTCAAAGTGACAAGTTCGTCCACGCCCTTGTCCAGGGCAATCTTCATCCCCCAGCGAGGGCTTCGTACTCGGCTTCGTTGTTGGAAACCGGGAATTCTAGGCGAATGGCGAAGTCGAGCTCATTGCCCAACTCATCACGCAGATAAATCCCTGCTCCCCCACTTGAGTTCATGGAGGACCCATCGACCATGAGGGTCCACGGTGTTTTTGGCTCCGTTTCCACCCTCGGGGCCACTTCCGCTAAGAAATCCGCCAGACCTGGGCATGAATCGCTGTCCATGGTTGGAACTGGATATCGAACTCCCCGAGCTCGACGGCCTACTTCACGAGCCGACCAGAGACATCGGGTTTGGCCAATACTTGCTTCAGCGGCTCACTGGTCAGGACCACGATGGTGTGAGCCTGAAAGTATTGCCTCAACTTCCGGGCGGAGTGGACCAAAGCGAGAGCGAGCTTCTCGATGGCCAAGTAATTCCGTTCAGGGCCTTGGAGGAGCTTGCTGAGGTAATACACCGGGCGGTGTACCCGATCCTCCACGTGCACTAGGACCGAGCTGATAGCATTTGGGGATACCGCCAGGTAGGCACAAAGGGGTCTCCCTGGAACTGGTTTTGACAGCAGAGGGGGCTCGGTCAAGTATCTTTTTAATTCGAGGAGCGCGCGCTGGCATTCCTCCGTCCATTTCCAATCCGGCACCTTCCTTAGTGCTTTAAAAAATGGGAGGTTCCGGTCCGCTGAGCGGGATATGAACCGATTGAGGGCAATTATGCGCCCTACTAACCTCTGTACTTCCTTCACTGAGCTAGGTGGCTCGATGTCGAGGATGGCGCGAATCTTCG
The DNA here is from genome assembly GCA_026212405.1 of Petrea volubilis. NCBI lineage: Eukaryota > Viridiplantae > Streptophyta > Magnoliopsida > Lamiales > Verbenaceae > Petrea > Petrea volubilis. The sequence continues at coordinate 6,863,916 of CM047873.1, read as the reverse complement.
AGGGGTTGGCCTCGATCCCCCTATGGCTGACAATGTACCCGAGGAACTTACCTCCTCGGACACCGAACGTGCACTTGTTCGGGTTGAGTTTTAGGCCATATTTTCTTAGAATCTCAAATGTTCGAGCAAGGTGCCCGAGATGGTCGGACTCCCGCTCGCTGCGGACTATCATGTCGTCGACATAAACTTCGACGTTTCTCCCGATCTCTTCCTTGAACATGAGATTCACGAGTCTCTGATACGTAGCTTCGGCGTTTTTTAGCCCGAAGGGCATCACGAGGAAGCAATACGTCCCCGACGAGACGACGAACAACGTCCTCCCTCTATCTTCCTCGGCCATGTAGATTTGGTAGTAGCCTTGGAAGGCGTCCATCATGCTCATCAACTCGCATCCCGCCGTTGAGTCAACGAGTTGGTCTATCCGAGGAAGGGGGTAGTGGTCCTTGGGGCAGGCTTTGTTGAGATCGGTGAAATCGTTGCACATCCGCCATCGGCCATCGCCCTTGGCAACGACGACCACGTTGCATAGCCATTCGGTAAACTGGATCTCCGCGATGTAGCCTGCCTCGAGGAGCTTGTTGACCTCCTCCTCGATGATTCGATTACATGCTTCACAAAATATCCTCTTTTTCTGCCTCACCGGCCTGAACGATGGGTTTGCGTTGAGGCGATGGACAATGACTTCGGGGTCGATTCCCGAAAAATCTGAGGCCTTTCAAGCGAAGACGTCAGCATTTGACTGGAGGAAGTCGACCAACATGACCTCGTGATGTGGCTCGAGGGTCAATCCTACCCGGGTGGTCTTGGATGGGTCGCCTTCTACGAGCTGGATTGTCTTGAAGTCTTCCGCCGGCGTCATTTTTCCTTCCTCGAGCCTCCTCCGTTTCGCCGGGTCGATTTCAGAGGACTCGGGGATGTCCATCCGCGAAGTGGCTGCCTCGACTGGTCGGGGAGCCGGAGTCTTCTTCCTTTCGACGGAGGTCGAGTAACACTTCCAAGCATCTAAAATCCGACATGTGACCTGCCCGACCCCCGCGGGCGTGGGGAACTTCATCTTCAAGTGATACGTGGACACCACCGTCCGAAACGCATTAAGAGCGGGTCGCTCGAGGATGATGTTGTAGGCGAACGGAGCATCAACTATCAGATACTGGACCATCATAGTCTTTCTTCTCGGGGCCTCCCCCAACGAGGTGGGGAGTTGAATCATTCCGAGAGGGACCACCTCGGAGCCCCCGAACCCGACAAGAGGGGTCTACACGGGGGAGAGCGTGTATCATCCCAAATCCATTTTGGCGAAGGTGCTAGCGAAAAGGATGTTGGCGGAGCTCCCATTGTCGATCAGGGTCTTTGCCACGGAACAGTTGGCTACGTCCAGATTAATGGCCATTGGGTAATCCGGTGTATCCTCGAGGCCTTCTCTCTTCGGGACGTGCATAAGATCACGGTCGGAGAATTCGAGTGACTCCGACGTCGGCGTCGCTGCCTCTGATATGGTGTTGACATGCAGCCTCTCGTGGTAGTAGCGATCCTCGATACGGTATCGGGCTTGGTCGAGGCGCCTCTCCACCTGTCTTCTCCAACTTTTAGTGTCTCCTCCACTAGGGCCTCCCGCAATGGTGTGGATCATCCCCCTGATCGGCAGGTTGTCCTGTGTGGCAGACTGCTTGTCGGCTTGAGTCGAAGGCGTGTAATCTCTCCGAGGAGACCGAGATCTATCTGTTTTCGGCGATCCGTATTCATCGTCCACTGAGGACGGGGAGTTGTGCCGGCGGCTACCCTTGCCCCTGTGACCTAGTCCTTTCTTTTTTACATATTTCTTGATCTCAGGGCGACCCATGTCGATGAGGCGCTGTATTTCTCTTTTGAGGGCGTAGCAACCCTCGGTGTCATGATTACCTACTTGTTTATGAAACGCGCAGTATTTGTTCCCCCTCGGTGGTGATCCGTCTTTATCCTGGACTTTCCTTGGCCGCCGGAATATGGTCGGGTCGCTGGCGTTAATGGTGGCAAAAATCTCTTTTCTCGACATCACCAATGGGGTGAGATCATTGTCCCGTCGGCGATCTTTCCTTTCCCCGACCTCTGGCCTCCTTTTAAACCTCATGTCCTCGACATTCATGTATTGTTAGGCGATGGACATGACTTTCTCCATGGTGGCGGGGCGCTTCCTGGCCAAGTGGTCCGAGCACGCTTGGTTTCGGATGGCCCCCATGATTACGTCGAGGAGGAAGTCCATCTGGACGCTCTCGACCTTGAGCAGCTCGGTGTTGAATCGGTTAAAGAAGTCCCTCAGAGACTCGCCATCCTTTTGCCGAATCTTATGCAAATGGGATGGGGGCAGTTTCGCTAGGCTTTTCGTCTGGAAATGATTAACGAACTTTATCGCCAATTCGGCGAAGCTTCTGACCGAACCTGGGGCTTGGCGGACATACAATTGCGAGGCTACTCCCTGAAAAGTCGTAACCAGCAGCTTCGCCGTGAAGTCATCGTCGATCATGTGCACACGCATGGCGTGTTTGAATTGTATTAGGTGCTCTTTGGGATCCGCTTCTCCATTGTATCGGGGCAAGTCGGTCGGGATTCGGACCCCTCTGGGAGCTCGGGCTCATTGAAGGTCTGCGCTAAGTGGGTCCGTCTCGTCAGGCACAAAGTATCGCTGAGCCGATCCCTGTCCGGAGCGGTGAGATACCTCCTCGAGCTTCCGATTAAGGTCTTCCATCCGATGCGAAGCTCCTCAACATCATCACGGGATCTCTCGCCGCGGCGAACCCCATCGATCCTCCGCTGGATCTCTGTGGCCTGGTGGGATATTTCCTCCAATCGTTCTCTGTGACTCCGCGCAGGATGACCTGAGGATGCCCCCACAGAGGATTCGTCAACTTCCTCAGCCAGTCGAGGAGGCGGGGGCCGTCTCTCTCTGCGGACCTCCCTTGTTGCGGGGATCCGTTCGCGCACCCGCGCGTCATCCCGCTCGGCGTCGGTTGCCCGAATACCTCGCGGGGGGCGAATTTCCTCCCTCATCGGATGAGGGTCTTCAGCAGTGGCAGACGGGGCGGGGACTGGGTTCACCCGCCTGATCTCGTGTAAGAGCGTATTAAACTGATCAGCCGTCAGAACGACGAGGTTTTGCCCGGCGGGAGGTGTAGGTGTTGGCCCGATGACTTGCGGAGCAGCGTGACGTGGGATGGTGTGAGTCTCGGGACCAGGATGGGTGGTGGTTTGTGGGGCCCCTGACTCTGTTCCAGTCCTTCGTGTGTTTACCATTTCCTCACTTGCTCGAATAGAGCCCTTCCTCTAGCGCCAAAATGATGTGGTCGGATTTGGTCCGAAGAACACGTCACTCCGAATAGGGGACAAGTTCGAGAATGGATGTCCGAAGTCCTTTCAAACTCCGATCAAAGGTGTTCGATTGCTGGTCGGGTTCTATTCTACAAGGATGGAGCACACGTGAGACTAGCCGGAAGTGTCTCCGGCGAAGACCCTCCGACGCTCAAGTCAGTATTCGGGCAGGTAGGTGGTAAGTAATGACAAGCGTATTAATGTATAAAAAATGTCTTACCCAATGAATAGTGTCGCCGTACTATTTATAATAATAAAAAATAGGTGGGCCGGACCAAAGTCAGGCTGGCCCAACCCCGTTGTTGGTTACGGGCGTTCCCCATGACGCGTTGTGGGCGCGTGGGGTGCATTCCTTGCTCGATGTGGTGTCAGGGTACTAACTCCGAGGATGAAGTGAGGTCAACATCGATAGGGCCATGACATCGAGGATACCATAAGAGTCAAGGAAATGTGATGACCTCTGACCGAACTAGGCCGACAAGAGCAGATCATGGAGCCTGATCGAACCAGGTCTGACACGCGGCAACAGGAGGATGGCGGCATGTACTGAGCTGGATCCGACGTGTGAGCTGAGGAGGCGCACACGTGGCCAAGGCATATTCAGCCACATCACTTATTATCAGGTGATAGTCATGTGTAACATCATCTAAACAGACCCACATCAACAGGCAACCATGTAATGTCAAACCGCTAAGGGCGTATGGAGACACAAATTAGTGTTAAACCCTTATAAAACTAGGTTAATAACACATCTGCAGTGCCTATCAGGATAATTTAATTGGCAAGAGCTACAAAGTATAAGGGCCGTTCGCATGGGTTTAACCCCTTATAAAACTAGGTTAAAAAGTCCATTCAATTATAATTATTTTTTTTAATTGAAGTAACTTTCAAAATAATAATAATAATAATAATAATAATAATAACTACTTTTCTGAAAATAAACTCCTAAGTCGTATCCAAATGAGCTATAATTAGGCCATTTGCTCCACCGTCTTGCAACAGCCCCCTTTTTGCAATCAAATAAGAAAATTGTGGACAAGTCGACAATATATCAATCGATACAATGACAGCATCAACGTTGGGCCTCAATCCAATTAGCCGAATGAGTGATTGGTTTGCTGTAATAGTCCACCAACAAAAAAAAAATGTGAATAGCACAAACTCAAGTGCATTGGCTAGCAGAAATCGTAATTGACAAATATAAATAAACAAAATAATCTGTCTATATCTATATCCATAATAATATAAAAGTGAGACTAATTGTAAGATCTCTTGAAACTTTTGAAACAGCCAAAATATACTTTTGATAAATCTTTTAAGGGTAATTATATAAATTATTAGTTTTAAAATTAGCATTAAAACACATAACACAAATGGCGATCATACGAATAAGAAATTGTCATATCTAGAACTCTTGTTTAGACACACGTGCAAACTCTATGGGTATATTGTTTTATTGAGTTCTTTTTTACTACCTATTGAAAATAACAAGAATGAATGAATAAATAAATAGCATAGATGTAGCTTAGAGTTATTCATTGAGAAGTTACTAGAAAAAAATAGTAAAGGATTAAAGTACAAATATGCAATTTTCTTTTTCAATTTTCATGATATGTAATATAAACATAATTAAATACATATACTTACTTGCATGAATTTGAAGATTCGCATAATTACAAATTCATGATTGACTCGGAATGCTCATCTCTGCCACATGGTAGCCATCCATGAAGCCAACGCTCGAGTTGTGGCTGCATATCGATCAAGAACATAAAATCTAGGCCTAGTTGAAGTGGATATAAGAACACCCATTCGTGAGGTCTGACCGAACATGTTCCTGATCGGACCAAACACCACAAACATCCAAGGCCCTGACTGGAGGTCCCTAATCGAGCTCCTAGTCGAGGGGTCAATGTTATTCCCCTCGGTTGGCAAGATTGACTAACAAAACAAGCAATCTATTACATTTAATGTGCGCTATATCAATTCATACCACATTAAATGCAATTACAGGTCAACCTCCCATCAACTACCTTGGCATCACATCCATTAAAGGCAGTCGTTCTAAATGCCATGTCAAATCCATAGGTTCTTTGATCGGACCTTTCTAAAACACGATTACCTTGGTCGTCTAGGGGCTCATTAGGATCAATAACTTAGTTTTTAGCACCCTCAAGTCTAATTAAGATCCCCTCACAACAAATACCTCTCTACATTTATTGAGGTTGGTAAGCTCTTATATATTACATTATACACTCTTTATTTCTTTTGGTTGATACTCACTCTTTTGTATTTTACTTAAACACTGAAGGGTTTTAGACAAGGCCCCATTTGGCTAACTCACATTTGCTCACTCCTTTCATTATAGAAAGTTATCTGTCAAGTCCGTCTCGACCCATGGTCAAAGGTTCAATTTGCAGCCCTGATTTGGTATGGCCAGATTGACTACGAAGGTCGACCCACATCAATGATATTTTTCATATTTTTCATCAATTGATCTATTTCAATTAAAATTATCGAAAAAATTATTAAAAAATAATAGAATTATCAAATTGGAAAGAAATAAAAATTCTCAGCCAAAAAAGATATAGAAAGACTTAGAAGTAATTCCAAAAGCATAAATGCTAAAATAAGAGCGAATTGAATTAGTGAAAGTTTGAAAGAAAAAAAAATATTAAAAGAAGAGAAAGAAATATTAAACTCAAAGTAGTAATCATGTCAACTATTCACATTAAACTCATATTGCTAATAACATTTTATATTAAAAGAAGAAGAAAAGAATAAATAAATAAATATTAGAGAATGGTGTGAAAAGTAAAAGGTAAGAAATAAAAGAAATGTTGAAGGATAGTAACCACAGTTCATTAAATATAAAAGGGGTCAGTGTTATGACGAAAAAGTTTTAAAAAAGTAAATAATATAGAAATCTGTTTTGAGTAAGTAATAATTTGAGAATTATTTCTAACTAAAGTAATTAATATTTGGAAAAAGAAACTTCAGACAATGAAACTAAGATCAAGTACTAAGAAACAAGAAAATATAAATTTTTTTCTTCAAAAAGTCCAAACTCAATTCCGTGACCCAAATCAGTTACTAAATTTATAATTACATTTTTGTTGCTAGACACTCAAATAATATCAACTAATTACCAAAACAAATGTATTTCCTTATCCATTAGTTGATATTGATTATTGAGACAGCAATGAAATTAAAACGAAAATCCATGTCCCCTACGCCCTTGCCCATCCATATTTCCCCAAATTGTCACGTTTTGTCGTCACTCACTCTAACAACTCCAAGCCCTTATTTGTAATTTTACCATACTCCAAAAACCCTGAAACCCTATATCCTTCTATTTATATCACCCCTCGCCAATGTTCGCCAGATATGCACGGAGCCCTTTCAAAATATCGACAAAAAAGGCGGTTGTCTGAATTTCATTTCTTTAGCAATTAATTGCCGAATTAGACGACGAAGAAAATGTTTTTTTTAAAAAAAAGCCAGTAGACTTCTTGCAAGAATTTTAAAAATAAAAAATATACAAATTAGATAGAATTCCAATGGAAATTTTAAAAAAAATTGGCGGAATTCCTAGAATAGAAACAAAAAATTAATAAATTTTATAATTATAAAAATTAGGAAAAATTACAATTTTCATCCGCTATCTATAACCTTTTTGGTTTTTCGTCCTCTAAATATATCAAGTTTAATTTTAGTCCTATAATTTAAAGAAAATTGTCAATTTTAGTCCGATTTTTGCCGGACTCCGGTAATTATTGCTGACATGGACAATTAATTTGAGAATTTTGGCCGGCGTTGAGTGAGGTGGAGTCCACATAAGAATTTTTTGACAATTGTCCCTCAAAGTCAATGAGGTGGACGAAACGTTTAAAAACCCTTCAACTTTTTTTTTTAAAATTTTAAACAACAAATTCTTGGTTTAATTTGAAAAGGGGGAAATAAGACTTGAGCCTCCAAATTTACCTCGTGAATTGCACCAAATTCTCTCCAAAAAAAAAACCCTAATCTAAAACTCTCAAGGAAGAAGAGGCAAACATCGCAAATGAAATTCATTTGTAAGAATATCTCCAAGCCTTGCAACTGACAAATCGAAGTTATTGATATGTACAATGCCAAAGCTAAGAGACCCAGATGATAATGGGTTCTCTCCCCTCTAATTTTTGTTTTTGTAATTTTTTTATCTTTTGGTCATAGGCGAATCTTTGTTGGTGTAAATGTGAAAAAGATAGTGAAGACATGATTTTGGGTGCATTATTTGTTGTACTCTCAATATTGTACTGTGTTGGGCAGTGTAGTTATGCATTATCTTGACAGAGATAGATTGTTTGTGAAGGATGCGGTCCCTTCGTGCATTTACTGAAATTTTTCTAAAAGTTTGTGGGTCACAAGAACACATGCCTATTGTTTGTTTATGTTTGACCGAAATTTTTTAATATTTTTATTTATTTTAAAATTTTATTTATTTAAATTTATTTCTTTCTTTGTGTTGAAATTGTTAATTGCAGATGAGAATAGTTCTGAGTTGACACTAGTGTGTCATTTTGATAGAGTTATGGTTGATGGTCCTCTGTGTGAGTAAATTGGGGGAAAGGTTTTTAAATTTGATTTTGTTGATGTTAATATGCTTGAATTTGGAAGCTTGAAGAAGTTAGCTGAGACTTGTGGTCTTAGTGGTCAGTTGAGGGTATATTCTAAAACAGATGACAACAAGGTTTTTTTGGTTAAAGGTTCTAGGGCTTTAAAAGCTTTGTGTGAAGAAAAACTAAAAAGGGATAGGGAAGTATTACCGTTCTTTGATATTGAGCTTGACTGTTTGGGTAGTGAGTCTGTGAGTGATAGGCTTGAAAGGTTTGATGACAATGATAGTGTAATTGATGCTGGTGTTAGTGGAGAAGCCAATGGTAGTGATGAAGACTATGCCCCTAGTAGTAGTGAGGAGAGTGAAGATTTTGATTTTGTAGATAGTGAAAATGAAGTAGATTATGGAGGTAATTTGAGGGAGAAAGATGCATTTGACAGTGATTGTGAGTTGGACAGTCTAAAAGAATCTGATGAAGAGGGGCAGACTTCTAAGCAATTCAATCCTACTTCAGTTTACATTCCTCATTTCTGTTTGGGTCTGACTTTTAGTTGTAAAAACGAATTGAAAAATGCAATCAAGTTAGATGCTATATATCAGCAGAGATATGTTAAACTGGCTAAAAATGATAAGACTAGAATTCATGCAAAATGTGGGGATGAAAATTGTAAGTGGAGACTGTATGCCATTAAAGTTAAAAATGAGTCCACTTTCACAATTAGAGATTATTACCCTACACACACTTGTGCACCTAGATTTAAAGTTAAAAATGTGAAATCTTCTTGGCTAGCTGATAAATTTTTGAAGCATTTTAGAAATGATCCTAACAGGGACATACAAAAGTGGAGGGTTGAGAGAGTGGATGAGTTACATGTAGACATTTCTGTTAGTCAAGCATATAGGGCAAAAAACTTGGCTTTGAAAAAATTAGGAGGGGACCATGGTGCACAATGAATTGCTTTGGGATTATGCTAATGAAATCAAGAGAGCTAACCCTAGGAGTACTGTGATTTTGGGTACTGATTAGTCTGATGGTACAAATAGATTTGATAGGTTCTATGTTTGTATAACTGTTCTTAAAGTTGGGTTCTTGGGAGGGTGTAGACCTGTTATGTGTTCAGATGGTTGTCGTTTGAAGGGAGCATTTGGTGGAGTGTTGTTATCTGCCTGTGGTATTGATCCAAATAATACCATATACCCTATCTCTATGTTGTGGTTAGTAAAGAGAAATTTGATACATGGGAATGGTTTCTCACAATTCTTAAAATGGACTTGAATATTAATAAAGAATTCAAGTGGTGTTTTATAAGTGACAAACAAAAAGGATTAGTGCAAGTTGTGTTTGAAGTCTTCCAATTGGTTGAACATAGGCACTGTGTTAGACACCTGAGCTCCAATTTTAGTAATGCTGGCTTTAGAGGTTTAGCATACAAAAATGCCTTATGGAAAGCTGCTAAGGCAACCACAATTATTGAATTTCCCAGAAGAATGCAAGATATGAGTGAGCTTGATGAACAGGTTGTAATGTGGTTTAATGAAAAACCACTTTATGCTTGGAGCAGAGCACATTTTAGTTGTAACAGTAGATGTGATATCTTGTTGAACAATGTTTCTGAAAGTTTCAATGCAGCAATCTTGAATTCAAGATGCCTATGGATTTTATCAATGCTAGAGGGGATAATGAAGTACCTCATGAAGAGACTCCAACAAAACAGATATGATGGTTTTGAATAGGATGGGGTCATTTGTCTTAACATCCAGGCAAAGATTGACAAGAATATGAGGAGGCTTGGGAACTGCATCCCAATTAAGAGCAGTAACAGACATTACCTAATTTCATGTTTTGATGGGGCAAAATTCAGTGTTGATTTGCAAGAGGGGACTTGTGGTTGTAGAAAATGGGATTTGTCGGGAATCTCTTACACTATTAGAAAACACGGATTTAGCCACGGAATTAGCCACGGATTTTGACTTAAAATCCGTAGCCAAAATATATAGCCACGGATTTGGCCACGGAAAAAATCCGTGGCCAAATGTGGCGTGGCTAAGCTTGGCCACGGAAAATGGCCACGGACTTTTAGCCACGGATTTTTCAGTGGCTAACCAAGTTTTTTATTTCGGTAAAATAAAATATAGGCACGGAAAAATCCGTGGCTAATATTAATTAATTTTTTTAAATATTAAAAAATAGCCACGGATTTTTCCGTGGCTAAATTAAATAATTTTTTAAAATAATTAAATTTAGCTACGGAAAAATCAGTGGCTAATATTTATTAATTTTTTTTAAATATTAATGTTAGCCACGGATAAATCCGTCGCTAAAATATATATATTTTTTAAAAAAATTAAATTTAGCCACGGATTTTTCCGTGGCTAAAATAAATTTTTTTTAAAAAAAATAAAATTTAGCCGCGGAAAAATCCGTGGCTAAAATAAATATTAGTAAAAAAAAACTGGGCACGGTACCTCAACGGACCGACCCGCGCCCACCTCAACAGCCCGACCCACACCTGCGCCCGCAAACCTGATATTTATTCAATTGTTACAAGAGGGAATCGAACTAGAGACCTCTTAGTAAATAGCCAAGTGTGTTGCTACTAAGCTATGACATGTTTCTTGGTCAATTTTGAACATCCAAAATATTTATATGTGTATATATATATATATTGAATTTTGTTAACAAATTTTAGTAATTTATATCTATTAAGTGAATATACTTTATTAATTCATACTTATTATAATTTAATTAAGATATATTAAATTGTGCAAATTATAATTCTTTCTAATTTTATTTTTACCCACAGCTAAATTCGTGATAAAAAATCAAAATTAAAAAGTTGTAACTATGACATTATCAAAATTTGAAAGTTTTCATCGATTATTTCGACTCAATTTAAGAAATTTAAAACTACATATTTTTCAAGTGAGAGTAATTAATCAATTGAATTAATTGGATATTAAAAACTAAGAGCTTTATTTCAAAACTTCAAATTGATCGATTGCTTTTTTTTTTTTTTTGTTTACTTTGATTTGCTTTAATGTTATATAGTGCTTTGTTGCATGCACATTTAATATTTCAACAAGTAACGTGTAATTAATCTATCTTTTAGCTTTTTTATTGTCTTTTTTTTCTTGATATATATTATGCCTTATCTATTGATGTTTTTTCTAGAACAAGCTTTTATCTTTTTAATATAATAATAAACTAATATCTATATATAATAATTTATAAACCTTAAAAGTTTTCAACGCCATGTGTAATTTAGGGCGGATGAATAGTTTTATTATAATCTATTTTGGACACATATGGGGTTATGGCGATTTTTAATTTTAATTTATATAAAAATACGATTGCTTATAATTCTCCAAAAGATCAATATAACAACTATCTAAAATCTAAGATAAGAGAAGTTATATTTCAATTCCAATGAAAGGATAAAATTAATATTTTTTTTCTAAAATTTACGATTTACGTTATTTTTAAATTATTAAAATTATTTATAACTTACTTTTATACTTCAACTATTTTTTTATTTATATTAATTTATTTAGGTAAAAATTACTTTGTATACCAAAAATAAACTTTTTTTAAATTTTTTTACATTTCTAAATGTTAAATCTTAAATAATTTTTTTTAAATTTTTTAAAATTTTTTTACATTTCTAAATGTTAAATCAAAAATAATTTTATTTTTAATTTTTTAAAATTTTTAAACGTGAAAATAAACTTTTTAATTTTTTTTCAAATTTTTATATTTAGCCACGGATTTTTCCGTGGCTAAACAAAAAATAATTTTTTTTATATTTTTATTTTATTTTAGACGAAATCGTACGATTGGAGCAATATAACTTCAACACTAATCAATATGCTTGAAAGTACATTTTTTTTGATAATTCTATACAAGTTAGTTGACGTTAGTATAAATTGACACCGGACTACGAAGTTGTTCGTATATATCACTGAAAGAGAAAAACGTATTCTCGTTGATTAAACTGTATTTTTTATTGCATAAGATGGGAAAATATTATAATCTTGATAAAAATAATATGATTTTGAAATGGCTCAAACCTTTTTGTGCCCCGTAACGCCGAATCGGGCGATTTAAGTGACCAATTTAAAATTTAAAAAAATTAAAATTATTTATTGGCCACGAATTTTTCCGTGGCCAAGGCCAATTTTTTTTTAAAAAAAAATTATTTTATTTTTTGGCCACGGATTTTTCCGTGGCCAAACCCAATTTAAAAAAAAATATTTATTTGTTGGCCACGGAAAAATCCGTGGCCAATCCCATTTTTTTAAAAAAAATTAAATTTATTTTTTGGCCATGGACCCAATTTAAAAAAAATTATTTATTTATTGGCCCGGATTTATCCGCGGCCAAACCCGATTTAAAAAACAATTATTTATTTTTTGGCCACGGATTTATTTGTGGCCAAACCTTTTTTTTTTTTAAATTAAATTTATTTTTTGGCCACGGATTTGTCCGTGGCCATGATGATTAAATTTTTTTTTTAAAATTTAACCACGGATAAAACCGTGGCTAAAATATACTTTTAGAATTAAAAAAATTATATTTTATGGCCACGGATTTATCTGTGGCTAAAACAATTTATGTTTTTTTTAAAAAAAATTATATAGCCACGGATTTTTTCCCTATTTAGCGACGGAAAAATCCGTGGCTATATGTTTTCGTATTTTTTCAAAATCCGTGGCTAATTCCATAGCTGTTGGCAACCGATTTCATCCGTGGTTAAGAATCCGTGACTAAATCGTTGTTTTCTGGTGGTGTTATATACATGCATTAAATGCCATTGTTGCACAAGGGTTAGATGTTGAAGGTTTACTCCACTATGATTCTACCACTCGATGGTAGAGATGTGTGGTCTAAAACCAATTTCATCCCCCTTTTCCCCCCAAACTTTACAAGACAAGTAGGGAGACCAAAGAATATAAGAAGGAGAGAATCTGAAGAGGTTGTACAGAAAGGGATAAAGAGGAACAAAGGCAAACCAAATAATGCCACAAAATTAAAAAGGCAACAGATTACTGTGAGGTGTAAAATATGTAACATAAAAGGACACAATTCTAGGACATGTGATGGTTCACAGAGGTAGCAACCGAGTGAAGCTTCAAATGAATGTGGAATTGGGGGTGTCATTGGTGCAACATCTACTCAAGTACCACTAAAGAAGCTAGAGGTATTATGTATTCTCTTTTTAATAATTGTTTGTTATTCTTTGTAGTTTTATTCACAACTTTGTTGTGTCATGTAGATGAAGAGAGCATCTTTGAAGAATACAAAAGTGAGAAGAAGTATCAGGCTTCAAATGAAATCTAAAAATTCAGCAAAGGTAAGACAGTTTGAGAAAGGGGATTGAACTAATCTAATTTTTTCCTTTGGTTTAACCATCCTACTCCTAATACTCAGATACAGGTCAGCACAAGTCAAAGCAAAATATCAAAGTGTCTCTAAAAGTTTGTAAGTTTCATTTACTACATTGGTAACTTGAATGTATTAGTTTGTTGTCTCTGAAAGTTTCTAACTTTGACAAGGCAATATTGGTGACAATGCCACATATGCAAACTTATTTGCATCATCTTCTCAAAATGCTCTAGTAATTGGAATTGAGGTGCCAACGCAAAATGTTACACAAGCTGCTTATGTTGATTACCTATAGAAGCAAAGTTTGAAAGAAGGACCATCAATGTACCAACAATTCCAAGAAAAAAAATGCTTTCATGGTAAATTTATTCATACCTGCAAATTTCACTGACACCAATGGTGGAATGAGGTCCACACCTTTATTGTTCAACGATGGAAAGAGATTTGTATCACTTGCAAATCTTGTTGGAACTATAAATGAAGTTCACAAGGACACAAAGGGGAAGAAGAAGATGCAATGAGGCTTGATATGGCATTTGCAAACTGTATTGCATTTGTTATGTGAACATTGGTTGTTGGACATACCATATTTTGGCATATATTGTATTAAGTACTTAGTACTCCCATCTATATTCAAATTTTGGCATGATTGGATAGACCATATTTTGGTATGTATTTTTGAATGTTTTTGTACAATCAAGTTTTGGGAGTTATATTGGCTAGTTATATAATCTTCTTTGGAAAACAACTATTACATATGGAATGATCAATATCAATACATAACTATTGTTAGACCAAATATTCTGTTTTTTGAATATGTCTATGTAATCTTCATTAATGTTAGTAGATATAATCAAATTTCTTCTTGGCTACATTTGTAATGTTCATTGAAACATTCCAAATTTCCTCTTAAACACACAAATTAAAGACATGAAATACAGTACATTAACTTAAATTTTGGCGTCCAAAATGGCCAACACTTAAGGTGCTTTACACTTTGGAAAGTTAGCACCTTCATATGAACTTAATTATATAGCAACAATAACGTCTTTTCTTAACTAACTTAGGTTTGATTTTATTAACTAAAGAAGAACATATTAACAAAATACAGCAAATAGAAAAAACAGAGCAACCTCATCATATTTTCCCTTCCTCTCCAAATTAGCTAAGTTGTCGTCGTTTATCCTCATTCTTTCCACCTCTACTTCGAGTTCTATCTCACGACTACGCAGCCTATCAATCTCTAACTCGAGCTTCTTTGTTTGGGCTTCAAAACGATTACACCTCTTTAACAGTCGAGGAATGACTTCCATTACCCTTTCACACATGGGTGGATCTTTCCAGAGAAAAAATCTAAAACCTCCTCTCTGCAACAATGGGGAAATTACAGTAGCCTTAGCCTAATTAAAATTGATAAAAGAAACAATAAATCATATAAAAAAAATTACGAAAAAAACCCAAACAAACCCATTACATTGCTCACTTTGTAGTCGACACAGCTATGGAAATAATGGTTATGGTCAGTCCACAAGGTCCACAAATATGTGTGCTTTCCACAATAGCAATCGAGTGGACTTTCAACGCCGGACATGTTAGCTCTTCTTGTAGATTTTTGTGGGATTTTTTGTTTTTTTTATTACACAAAGAAAAAAAGGAAAACAGACGATAAAATTGACCTGTGGTAAAAAGACAAGGGGAAGGAGATATTTTATCAGTAACTTGTACTTTTAATTGTCATATGGGTTAGGTTTTGGATAAAGGAAGGAAAGGATGAACATTTTTCCTCCTTTTTTGGGCTTAGATGGCAACACATGTGGTATAAAATATATTTCACTCGCCATAAAACCAACTTGGCAGCCTAATCAGACAAAAAGGCGGGAAAATTAGAAAAAATTCCAAATTAATTGTCCATGTCAGCACACTACAAGAAAACAGTCAGAAATTACCTACGGAATAGATCCTTTGCAAATACCAATAGAAATCCTAAGGATGGCCTACGAACGTTGGTAACATGAAATTATATTGGTAATCCATAGGAAATTTTTTTGTAAAAATGTCAGGAGAAATAGCGTCATTTTTTACCTACGAATATGCGAGAGAAAATATCCCTCAGAAAATTATCGAGGGATTACCGAGGGACTTTTCTCTGGGTAATCTTTTTAACAATTTTAGTGAGGGAAAACTGAGGGAATATTTTCTCGGTTAAGTGGTTCAAAATTTACCAAGGGATTTTTCCCTTGGTAATCTTTTTAACAATTTTAGTGAGGAAAAATCGATGGAATATTCCCTTGGTTAAGCTGGTTCAAAATTTACTAAGGGATTACCAAGGGATTTTTTCCTTGGTAAGCTGGTACAAAATTTACCAAGGGATTACTCAGAAAAATTCCGTGGGATTTTAAAAATTTACCTCAGTAATGATGAAAATGTATTTTGTACATACTCCTAATATTTCCTTTTACTCTCATTACTCCCCCCCCCCCCCCCCCCTCTCTCTCTCTCTCTCTCTCTGTCGCTTAAATGATGAGCACGTATTTTATATTTACTCCTATTATTTCTTTTTGAACACTATGTAGGATTTAATTATATGAATCGATTGTTAAATATTATTCTAGCCAAATATGTTGTAAAAGTTTTGAATTTATGTATGATCCAAATATAATTTTAATTTTTTCAAATTCTTTTATTGCAAAATTCTATACGTAAATTAATACATATATCCTTATTAATATTATAATTTATACTATCTTTATAATTATGTTTATTAATATTATAATTTATACATGTCTTTGTTATAATTAATTTCTCTCTCTTCTCATTACTCAGATTTAATCTCCCTCTTCTCAATTGAATTAAGAGAATATTTTCAGCAATTAATTTATTCATTTGACTTACGAGTTCAATTAAATTATCCAATTGGTTTTTGAGGGATTGATTAACTAAATCATTTTTATTTCACCATTTTAATTATTCATGAGTAATTAATGACTATAATGATTTTAAATTTTTAGAATTTAAAAATGATATATTAGTTGAATAATGATTTTGATGAAAAAAATTATTTCAGATATACATGTAGAAAATAAAATTAATAGAATTATTCAAAAAACAATATTAAATAAATTTAATTTAATAGAAATTAAAATGTTTGAATATTATTTGTAATTATTAAAAAAATAGGTAAAGGAGTTGGTTTTTAACTTGAAACTAGTTTAGTGGCAAAGCATTACATTTTCATCCAAGAGGTCCTAGGTTCAATGTATCATCAAAATAAATGGCAATGTATGTCGTTATAACAAATTTGTCCTGGAAAAATTCATGTATCATCAAAATAAATCTAAAAATACAAACAAATTCAACTTTTAAAAGATGTATGAACAATTACTTTTTTAAAATTCTTTTTTTGCTAAATTCTATATGTAAATACATATGTAGATGGTACATTTGTTATTTAAAACAATATAAATAATATTTAAAAACGTAGATGGTATATTTGATATTTAAAGCAATATAAATAATATTTTACAAATAATATATTAAAAAATTAAAATAAGTTAACAAAATAAGAATATGTAGTAAGTATAAAACAAAATAATATATTAATAAATTAAAATAAGAATAATCAAACAAATATGTAATAAGTATAAAAAAAAAATATACCACAATTCCTTGCAATAGCTTGGTGGTTGAGGGCTTGACAAACAAGTTTGAGGTCACGAGTTCAAATCCCCTCAATTGCAAAAATTTGCATATTTTGGGGACACTATTCCAGCAGTGGTGACAGTTGTGGGGGCCCGGCAGGTGGTGACAGCGGAGGCGGTAACGGGGGTCGGGGCGGCGGGGGAGACAGCTTGATTGGCGGAGGTGCTCCGGTGCTCCGACGGGAATCGGATGGAAAATTTCATTAGTTTTCCGTTGGTACTTCATTGCTACTTTATCCATTAGTAATCCGTAGGAAACTATCTAACAAAATTCTATTGGTTTTCCGCATTGCTACTTTATCCATTAGTAATCCGTAGGAAACTATCTAACAAAATTCTGTTGGTTTTCCGTAGTTGATCGGTTCGTAAAAAATATTCCGTACGAATATTTCATTGAGTATATCCCTAGGTTTTCCGTAGGTAAGCCGTAGGTGCATTTTCCGTCGGTTTTCCGTAGTTAATTCGTTGGTGAATTAGGGAAGAAGTTTTCGTTAGTTTTTTGTTGGTAATTCCCTAGCAAAAGCTTACCGACGATACTTTTTTTGATAGAATCCTTTTTGTAGGCTTTCAGTCTGTTTTCCATAGGAAAACGTAAAAAAACTACGGATTCTGTCAATTTTTCGTAGGAAAATTCCATAGGTTTTCAACTGTTTTCTTGTAGTGGCAATAACCACTGGTAATAAATTATAGGACTGCAATTAAACTCGGTATATTTAGAGGGCTAAAATTAAACTTGGTATATTTAGAGGACGAAAAACCAAAACTGTAATAGATAGCGGACGAAAAATTGTAATTTTCCCAACAAACTAATAGAATTACAAAAATTAATAAATTAAATAACTATAAAAATAATAAAATATAAAATTAATAAATTAAAATAAAACAATAAAATAAGAATAATTTCATGAAAATTTAATAAGCCTAAAAAAAAGTCATATCAATCACTAACTTCTTATAATACCCTAATGGAAAGACTCTTCTCTTTGTGGTGGGGACGTAGGTTTTGGGTGCATGCCTCGCTCCACCACAAGGGTGTAGGTACGTGAGCTTTGGTATCAGGCGGCGATTGGCATTTCGGCTGTTTTATAGCCCGTCCAGCGAGTATCTACGGGAGTTTAGTGCTATCGAGAAAACGACGAGAGTTTTTCCAACGACTCTTCGTTTGCTAGACAATCATCGAAATTGTTCGTTTTCGACAGATGTCCTGACGGATTATTCTTGCCTGTATATTCTGCTAAAAAATCGGCATTCTTTTAGGCTTCATTTGGAACAAGGATTTTGGTGAGGAAAAGTGGAAGGAAAATGAAAATGATCAAAAATGAAAGCATAAAGTACTATTATTTGAAACAAAGAAAAAATTTTCCATCCTAGTTTCTTTATTAAAATATAAGAACCAAATGGAGGGTTAGTGTTTGCAATTGAGGAACTTGCACAAGGCAGTGCGCAAGGATATAAAACATTTATTAGTGTTTGAAGTTTTAAGATCCTGAATGTCTTTGAAATTTCTTGAAACAAATCGAATGTGATGCGAGGAATTGTTCCAATTTTAGGATACAATATGTAAGATAAACATCATAATTAAGGCTTTATGAGCATATCATCCTTCATTCATCTCGTTGATGTTTCTGAAACCCATTTGTCAAAAATATGCCAATTCACAAAAGAAAAACAACATAACCTATTGATAAAATAGTTAAACTACTGTATAGGAAAAAACAAAAAATGGAGAGCTAATGAAATTTCGGTAGACCGGATCCCCTACCCCACATTTTAAATGTACGACATGTGTAAATCTAACGACATAATGTTTAGTCCCGTTAATTGTATTTTTCGCGTTATCTAATTTGGTAAGGAAATCTCTTTTCTACCGTTAAGTACATCTTCAAAATTTACACGTATTAATTGTACATCTAGAATGTGGGGCAAAGGATGGGGTACTATTATGGGGTAGGGGATCCGATCCGAAATTTTAGAAAAAGAAAAGATGTTTGCCCATATAAAACTTATTAATATTCCTACAAAGAAACTAGGAACTATTTGTAATAAAATATAACATTTTTTTTTTGACACTAAAAGAAAGCAATTAGGAAGTTATTACAAATAAACCACCATTTCCATATCATAAATATTTCTTTTTTTTTTCATCTCAACCATTCACCAATGGGTGTATATTGATAAATTCTTAAGCTCCCCACACCTTTAAGGCGGGTTACAAGTCCATTAGGTCAAAGGCGCCAAACTTCTCTCAATTTTCTTTAATATTATTTTTTAACTTTCTTTGTAATTTTTTTATTTTTTATTTTAAATTATTTGATTTTAACTTATCACTAATTTATAAATCTATTAAAAACAGTTAAAATATTTTGATAGTATGCATACTATCAAAAATTTAATATGTCATTAAATTATAATATTTTTTATATTATACACATGTATCAAATATATCAATATTACTAGCTTCTATCTTATTCATTAGATCCTAACAACCCTTCTGTTTGAAACGGTCAATTTATTATCGAAAATTTCTTGGCCCAATAGTGAGGAGGATGTTTCATAAATCAAAGCAGTCATGGATTTAATTTCACATACGTAGACTTTATTTTGCCTATATAGTAGTTTGGCTGTAATCGCAGAGCATGGAGTTTTATTATTAAGTGTGATGTGGTCGGATTTCGTAAGACGGACGTGTCACTCCGAGCAAAGGTTATGTTCGAGTATGACTGTCCAAAGATCGTCCAAACTCCGAGTAAGGGTATGTGTATGCTGGTCGAGTTCTATTCTGCAAGGATGGAACACACGTGAGTCTAACCAGATGTATCTCTGGCGAAGACCCTCCGACACTCAAGTCAGAATTCGAGCAGGCAATCGGAAGGTAATAATGTGCATAAAAGTGAATTTGGAAAGCTTACCCCTTATGAACAATAACGTTATACTATTTATAGTAATTGGAGACGGGTGGGCCGGATTAGGGTTAGACCGGCCCAGCCTTGTTATTCGTACAGAGAATATTCTTTGGCACACGCCGTGGATGCGTCGGGTATACCCATTGTCAGAGCCGGTTATTTTTGGGATCACTTCGGGGATGGCACGAGACCACCCGAGGAGAGTGGTCCACTTCGGGGACGGTGCGGGACCTCCCAAGGAGAGCAAACCGTAGAGAACCATTTATAGTCATCGAGGATGTTGTGACTCTGTGGAGAACTATAATCGAGGAGACACATGAAGGTCGGGGCACATTGGTGAGCTATGCTCGGCCTCCACCATCAATAGAGGAAACTATGGCCTGATCGGACTTGACCTAATACGCGGCATCTCATGGCTGGAGATTTGTGTTGAGCTGGCGCTGACGTGGCCAGAGACAGATTCGGCCACATCATTAGTCCCCCCAGTTCATGGTCTGGTTAGACCTATCTAGAGCGAGCAGACTGCGAACTTTCAAGAAGGCACCGTTTCCAATTCCGTGCACACAACCCCGATCAGGCATTGGCGATAATTTCAAAATTTTGACCGTTGGAAAGTGACCGTTGGTAATAATTGCAGGCATCGGTTGGACTTCCTGAGGAATGTTTTTACTGCCCTATAAATAGGGGCTCCGGTCACGGCTATAGGCACACTTTTACATCGCGCTAAAAATACACTCCGAGCATAGTCCTCAGAGCACTGAGCACACCAGAAACTCTTCGAGCAGCCAAACACTTCCTTCGACCAACCTAAACCTAGGTACTTTTTCTTCCTCGATCTTTTGCATTTTCGCGCTTCCTTTTTATTAAACTTCCTCAGATAACCATGACTGGGTCCGAGGGTAGTTCCGATAGTCAGAATAGGATGGAGTCCCCCCTTGGGGAAGGCTTAAGTGACATTGACTTGTCAATTTCTTTAGAGGCTGAAGCCTCTTTCGAGGGGGCATCGTCTCGATGCCTGGGCGAGGCAAGCACAAGCCAACCGATTGAGGAAATGAGGTGGCGAATGGTCGCCGAAGGCTGGGAGGAGCTACCTCTGATGGGTGAAAATTTCGACCTACCGATTCCTTCGTGGAGACCCATCGTCGGGGAGGAGGACCAACCAGGGTCTTCGTCCCATCAGGGGAAAAGGAAGACCATAGCAGGCAACCAAACGACAATGAGCTGGGGAAATATCGTGGCTCATAACACTGACCGGGACATGCAGAAGATGATGAATCATTACATCCACGGCCCGTTTGGTCTAATCTGGCCGAGCAGCGAGGATTCCATCACGAATTCTCCTGCGGGGTGCATCTCTATCCACTATTCGCATATCGAGAATGGGCTTAGGTTCCCCATTCCGGACTTCATCTCCTCAATCCTGAACCGCCTAAACATAAGCCTGATCCAACTAACCCCAAACTCGTATGCCTCAATTTGCGCCTTCGTCATTTTTTGCCATTGCACAAGCCATAGAGCCACTATAGCCAACTTCTCCTACCTCTTCTAGATAAATCATTCAAGCAAATCCTCCCCGGACGATGAATTCAGTTGCTTCTTCGTAAGCGCCAAGAACAGGAGGAAAATCATCGAAACAACCTCATCCTCGTACGGGGTTGACTGGAAGCAGAAATGGTGCTTCATGCACTCCGACGAGAAATGGCCGGTGAGGCGATTGCATAACCTTGAAGTAAAGAAACTCTCCCTGGCCAGACTTGGGTCGAGCAGCTGGACCAGGGAGTGGGTCATCGGCCACAGAGCGCTGGGGCTACTGTGCCCCATCTTCCTAACTCAAGAAAGGTTTTTGGCTAGGGATCAAAGATGTTACTTTCGGTATCCATGTTGTTTTTGTTATTCCTCGAATTTATTCTATGTTTTGGTTTTTGTCCAACTCGAGAATGACTCTGACTGAACGTTCTTGTTTTTGTTTTGCAGATCTACGTGTGTTGGAGATAGAAAGATTGAAGCACATGGGCAAAGTATCTGGTGGAAGGAGAAGGCCATTTACTCCCCCCCCCCCCCGTCCAGAGGAAAGGCGTGTCGACGCCGAGGATGCTCCCTTGACGACTGCCAGTGCTCTGAGAACCGATGGGCAAGCTGCCGCCACGCCAATACAAGCCCCTGCACGGGCGCTTGTCAAAGCGATTGACGTCGAGGAAGAGACTCCGCTTGTCCAGAAGAGAAAAGCCCTCGATTCGACACTCCCGAAAAAGATCATGGGGCCCATTCAGAAGAAAGTGGCCCTCAAATCGAGCAAAGGCAAACGGCCCGCTGACGGCTCTAGCTACACGTCCGAGGAGCTGAAGGTGTTGAACTACCCAGACGTTCCAGAGCCCCGCTTTGGCTCCAAGCTCGGGGATCTTTCCGGAGCAAGCATCCTTGGCGAAGAAGGTTGAAAATTGGCAATGAGGAGCCCACTGAACGGCATTTTCAAGGCCGACCAAGTGATCCTAACCGACCTCAACGATCTGGCCCTTAGCATTACGAAGGATATGAACACCCTCCAGCAAAGAGTGTTCCATGGCCTTCGTTGGTTGGAGGTCAGCCGAGGAAGGTGCGATAAAATCGAGAGGGAGGCCCGAGGAAGCAGCCTCCAGGCGGATCTGGACGAGGAGCGGCCAAAGAATCAAGTCGCTCAACGGGAGATCAAGGCAAAGCGGGAAAAATCCCGCATGCTGGAAGAGCGGGTAGACAAGCTCGAGCTTGACTGCAAGATGAAGGAGTCCGAGCTGGAGCATCATAATAGTCTTTTGAAGAAGAAGGTCGACGATGTGTTTGCTCGGGGGGTAAAGAGAGGCCGCTGTGAAATGAAGGCCAAAATAAAACTTGCCCTCCCCAGCTTTGAGAAAGAGGTCGTAAAGCGAGTTTTTCGTGGCCCCATTTTTGATTACGCCACTATCCTTCGCGGGGCCGACGACGCCATTCTCGAATTTGAGAGGGCTTTCAGCCAACTGAAGGCTCGGGGAGTCATCCCTCAAGATTTCCCTATGGACGGCTATGGTATCCATCTGAAATATGCTGGGGAGGAGGACAACGAGGACAACAATGACCCTTTGCCCAACTACGAGAACGCGGAGTTCGCGTAGGTGATCTCCATTGTGAAGAGGCAAGTCTGCAATGAGCAAAACAAGCGTTTGGGACAACCTCTTTCCCCAGATGTGGAGCTCGATGATGCAATCATCATGGACCAGGGAGGGTCCGATGTGGGGGCAACAAGCACCTTAGAGATTGGGAGTGGGCCCGATGCTGGGGCCGAGAAGGCAGCGGAGGCGGCGATCGAGGAGAGAGAAGGCGCTTAGGCCTATTGTATTTTGTTCATTTTATCATCATTTTTGTTTTTTTTTTATTCTGAACAAATTGTAAGCCCGAGGAGGCAGTTCGCAGAGAGAGATGTAAATTTCAATGCTATTACTGAAATTGCTATTTGAAGAAAATATCTTGGACTTCAAAATTTGTTTTCAATTTCAATCTTCATTGTCGAAATATGATTGTTAAGATCTTAATTTAGCTCGAAGATAAAACTTCAAAATCGGACGTCTAAAATTTGACACTGTTCGATGTGGAACATTGAGTAATCAAAACATCGAGGAAATGCAATTTAAGTGTACAGAGCTTTAAATAATTCATCGTCGAACGATGTTGTTTGATAAGACATCGAGTAAACAAGCATCGAAAAAGCTAAACGATTCGATGATACATTATATTGAAATTTAGATGCCAGCTTACAACGTTTTGCCAGTTTACAAGTTTCCGTTCGATAAGGAAAATTGTAAAAAACCTCCAGCTCAAAAAACCCTCCCAGTCAGGCCCCAGAGTAATCACACATAGAACTTTTTGGGGTTCGTGGCATTCCGAGGTCGGGGTAGTTCCTTCCCCGACATATCTCAAGGCGATAGGCATTGTTTTTGCATATTTTGATCACTTTGAACGGACCATCCCACTTGGGGTCCAACTTGCCCATCGGGAGGGAAACTTCCACCTTCTTGGTCACCAAATCTCCAATTTGGAATGTTTGAGGATGGGCATGGCGATTGTAGGCGGGCGCAGTGGATGCTCGGAAGTTATCCATCCTTCACATAGCAGCACGCCTTCTATCATCAGCAAAATCAAGCTCGAACAGGTAAGCGTTAATGTTGGTGATTTCATTGAAGTGGGCAACCTGTGCAGAGGGATGCAGCACTTTGGCAGGTATGACGGCATTAGACCCATAGACTAGGGCGTACGGTGTGTCGCCCATTGCAATTCGAGGGGTAGTTCGGTATGCCCAGAATACGCCTGGGAGCTCGTCGGCCCAGTTGCCTCAAGCATCAACCAAAGCGGTCTTGAGTCCATGGAGAATTGTCTTGTTGGTGACTTTGACTTGTCCATTCGCCTAAGGGTTCCCCACAGAGGTAAATCGCTACTCGATTTTAAGGCTAGAGCGCTATTCCCTCACCCGATGACTCTGGAATTGAGTCCCGTTATCGGAGATGATAACTCTGGGAGTCCGAAGCGGCATATAATGTTTTTCCAAATGAAGATTTTGACCGTCGAATTGGTGATCTTTGCAACAGCTTCTGCCTCGGCCCACTTCGTGAAGTATTCGACGGTGACAATAATGAACTTTCTTGGACGTGCATTGTGACGACCCGGTAAACCCCATTATTTTAAATTTGGAATTATGAAATATTTTACCATTTTATGAGTAAATCCTTTTTTTTAGTTTGAACAAATGTGCATTGCATTACATGCATTTATTAAAAATGTGACTTGTTCTTAGTAAAATTGAAACCTACAAATTTGTCCTTAATTTTTTCGAAAACTACCCACAAACCTAAACTGTCGATTTTAATATTATTATTGGTACAATTGTTTCTATATCATGAAATTTAATTTTCATTTCCCTCCCTAAATTCGAAATTAATAATAAAAATTATTTTAGAAACTATACATTTATTAGAATTAATTATTTACTTCACAATTTTAACATTTTTGAAATAATGTTATCAAAATATGTATACATCTATATAAAATCCGAAAATACCCTAAAAATAATACTTATAATTAGTTAAATATATTTTTTACCTATTTTTGTCACTTTCATGTAAGATGTGGTAAAAAGAAAGACTACTTGTACAATTTTTCTCTTAGTATTTTAACTATCAAAATGTGTCTTAATCTTTACCATTCATATATAATTGTATAT
>CM047873.1:6769896-6838266 GCA_026212405.1 Petrea volubilis | reverse complement strand
TGCAATTTTGCCAAAAAAAATAACTAAGTGGATTAGTTTCTAATTAATCAAAATTAATAATTGAGAACAACCCCCCTAATAAAAGCTATGATTTAAAGTAAAAAGTTTGTAACATTAAATTGTTATTGAGTAAGAAAATACAGAAGTAGCTGTAACTTTTGTCATTTGTACTATTCGTACAGTTATAATGATTTGCTGAAATGTATGAAATTTCTTGAAAAAAAATACATTCCTTTATAAATTGAATAATAGAGTAACTAAATTCACCGAACTAATGGCTGTGTATTAAATTTTACTTCGAAAAACTGCTTTTTTGAAAAATAATATTACGTCAAAAGATAACTATCAAAATGTGTACTGTGTGTATATGTAGCTATCTAAAGTTTCACGTAGGAATTAGCGTTGGAGTCTTCTAAATAAAGATCGTATCATACAAGTTTATATTAGGTAGGTCTTTCAGTAGGCGGCACGTGTCAATTTTTACCTTTTCAGCAGGTTTAAGAATGAATTTTGATTGGCTACTATAAATATTTATCTTTATCTCTAAAATCAAGATGCGTTCTCTTTTTATTTATTGGATATCTGTATTATCTTCTATGTTCTTTCTTCCGAAGTTATAAAACATTTTTTTCTCTTTAGCTCTCTCTCTCTCTCTCTCTCCACTATTCAACTTAGTCATATATTTCTCTTTCCTATTTATAATTAAGTCTAATTTTTTTTTTTAATAATTATCTATACTTTTTATAAACAACATAAAAATTTAGTTGTTCTATATTTAACAATATAAAGATGCTCCTCATTTTTTTTTAATTTTTAATAAAACACACTTTAATATATAGTATCGATACGATATATAAACTTTGTATAAATCAATAATATTTGAAATAATTTATTTTAAATTACAAATAGTCAGCTTTACATTACATGCTTAGATTTGTACGGTTTAATATATCGTTTCTTCTATATAATGCTTATTTCTCTAAGACCCAACGAGTATTTTTTGTTACTTTTTATGTATAGAAATATATTTTTTTTTTTCAGTTAACTTCTCTACTTTTCAAATCAAGAATCCATTAAAAGTGATGTGAATTGTGACTTGGATGATTAACATGATATATCAATGAAAACCAATGGAATTTTATTTTTGTGGACACATAAAATTAAAATACATCTAATAGAATTTAATTAAAAGAAACAAAAGTACGAAAAAGTATGAATTTATTTCTTTATTTTAGTAATTAACAAAAGGATATTAAAGTTTTACAAGTATAATAATTTACATTAGTATGAATTAACTAAAAACGAGATCAAAACTCGAAAAAGTAAAACAAAAAATAAAAGTAACGCCTCTTTAAAATTAATTCTTTTATAAGTATGGAAAAAAATCTGTCTTTATCAAAAACAATATGAAATATTATAATTATCTAGTTTCATAATTTTATTCTATACTATTGACAATTGCAATCATTAAAAAAAAAATGAAAAACAACATATATTTCATGACAGACTAACCTTTGTGCTACTACAACAAATTTTTGAATAAATTTATTTGCAATTATAAGCTCGTTACACTTCTAAATACATTCTTCAATGTTTATGATGTATTATATAGTTTATTCCGTATAATGTTTGTTCCGTTTAGAATCTAATAGATTAGTTTTCGTTTTATTTTCTATATAGAATATATGTTTTTGGTTTTAGTTAATTTCCCTACTCTTAAAATAAAGAATATATTACGAGTGATCTAAATTGTAATTGTGAAAATTAACATTGATTATATTAATTAAGATACACTGAAATTTTATTTTTTGTGGACACTTTAATGCTTTAAATTAATCCAATAGAATGTAATTTAAAAAACAACAAAAAAGATATGAAGGTGGATTTGACAAAATGGTTAATACATCACATTACTATAAATAAACTTAATGGTGCAAGTAATTAGGAGGGAACAAGCTAGGAAGAAGTATTTTTAAACAAGAAGTGCAGGTTATTGCAACATCACTACAAGAACTGAGTAAATTAGTGACATATAATAAGTGATAATAAAAAGTTATCATTAATATATGCAGTTTATTGACAAAAAATATGTTGTACAAAACATAGTTTGCATAATATCAATAGTTACAACATAATGTAAACGTGATAACATAGTGTAAAATTGATTATTAGTGACACACATATAGTGTTAACTTAATTATAAGGAACTGTCACAAAAGCCTAATGACAAATTTTTTTGTCGCCAAATTGTCATTATAGTGGTACACTAATTGTTAATGGTGTTACTAAAATCTTAATTCTTATCGCCATTGAGTGCATATTGTGACAAGATAAAGTTGTTGTCATTAAAGAAACTTAATTAGTGACAAATTAGAAGATGTTATCACTTAATACAATTATTTGCGACAAACTTTTATATGCCACTATTATATCTTGTCATTAATATTATTTTTTCTTATAGTGCATATTATAAAGAACATGTATTCTCACATTTTAGTAAAGCACTGGCTAGAGTACCTAATTAACTTAATAATAACATAATACTAAGGGTACCTTATTTTAGACAACCCAACTATTTGTGCCTAAAAATATTCCAAAAATCAATCATGATTCGAACCCTTAGTTAAGCCCCATATTTATTTCAATAAATTAAATTGCGAAACTTATAATAGAAAAGCAAAAATTTGGATGATGAAGTCAACACTACAAAAAATGAGGTAAATTTGTTACAATGTAAGTGATAATCAAAAAGTTGTCATTAATTAATTATATATATTTGATGACAACAAATTGATGTTGTCACAAAATATAGTATGCACAATATCAATGATGACAACTTATTGTAAAAAGGTGGCAACATAATACAGAAGTGATAATTAGTGACACACTTATGTGGCAATTTAGTGGCAATAAATCTTGTCACAAAATTCTAATAACAATTTTGATTGTCGTCAAGTTTTCATTATAGGTATGTCACTAATTGTTAATTGTGACAACTAAAACATTACTTCTTGTCACCATTGAGTGATATAGTGACAACATAAAAATTGTTGTCACCAAAAAACTTAATTAGTGATAAAATAAAATGTATTGTCACTTTATACAATAATTAATGACAACTTTTAATTGTCACTTATTACTTTTTCTTGTAGCGCAAGAACATAACCCAAATGCTATAAAGTTAGGCACGTACTTGAAATCGGGCATACATGGAACATAACAAATTTAGCTTCATTAAAAATCTAAATGGCATTGATTTTAGTTCTACTTCTTCTAGCAAATATCTTTAATCCAACAGTTCCTCATCTTTAATATTTTATAATTTAAAAAAATTAAATTGTCTCTTAATTCAGGCAATAACTATGTTTACAACCGTACATACTACAAGAAAAATATGTATTTTCGGCGAATTTTTTGATGGATTTTTAGCGGAATTCCGGCAGAACGAATCTGCCGGATAAACCTTTGTCGCTTTTCAATTTTCGGAGGAATTTGTTTTAATTAAATAAATTTTCGGCGTAATTATTCGGCCGAAATTGTTTTTTATATTTTTTTAAAATGAAATTTCAATTGCCCAACCGAGAAGTCAAGCCCATGACTTCACCCCAACTCGCGGGCGTGTGAATTTATACACTCAAAATTGCCCCAAATTTTGGAACCGCTGGGAGTCGAACCTTTGCCCTCTTGGTTAACAAACAACTCTATTACCATTAAGCTATTTTCACTTTGTTGTCATAATTCATTACATTATATATATTTATAGCATACAACAATTTAAATAAAATAAAATAAAATAAATAATAATAATAATTTTATTATTTATTGAAAATTTTAATATTTTTTATTTTTTAAAAATTTATATATATAATACATAATATTATATATATATATAGCATACAAAAATTCAATTAATTCTAATTAAAATAATAATAATCATAATCATAATTTTAAAATAACAATTCAAATAAAACCCAAATTTTAAAATTTAATATATTTTTAAATTTTATAAAATTATTATTATTATTTAAAAATTATTATTTTTCATTAAAATATTATTTTTTTATTTTTTTAAATTTTCGGACGAATTTTCCTCCAAAAATTCAAAATTATTATTTTTTATTTAAAAATTATTTTTTAAAAATTATTTTTTATTTTTTTAAATTTTCGACTGAATTTTCTACCGAAAATCAATCGAAAAATTCAAAATTATTGTTTTTTATTTAGATTTTTTATTTAAAAATTATTATTTTTATTTATTTTATTTTTTAAAATTTTCAGTGTAATTTTCCACCAAAAATCTATCGAAAAATTCAAAAATTATTATTTTTTATTTAGTTTTTATTTAAAAAATATTAATTTTTTTTATTATTTGGCCGAATTTTCCACCGAAATTCTCCTGAAAATTTTAAAAATTCTTATTTTTTATTTTTTTTTTCTCCCGAAATTCTGCCGAAAATAACGCGTTTTCTTGTAGTGACATACATGATTTTAGGTTAATCTATACATGTATAAATAGATCATATGTTAAATGAGTGAAGGTATGATGATTACCTTGGTATGTATGACCTTTCTTTACGTATTTTGTTCATTTAGAGAGCATTTGATATGTGCTTATGCAACAGGAGAAAAAGATGAAAAGATTCCTAAAGAGGAAGCTGTTTGCAAATTTTGCTTCAACATATTTGAAGTAGACAATGTACTTAAGATAAAGTGCGGATGCAAACGTATGACTCTGATGCATGAAAACTGTGCAATTCAAGGAGGGAACGTCATGAAGTGTGAAGTCTGTGAACAAGATATCCAAAATATACCTGTAACCTTATCAAGGCCTGACAAAGACAAGCTTAACAAACCTGCTTCTTCTCGTAATAGGTAACAAGGTTGCCATTTTGGCTATTTTGATCAAAAACTTTTACAACATTTCAGATTTTTTAAGTAATATATGTTTATAGAAAATTTGAAGAGTCACGTTTATAGGTCATAAAAATATCTCTAATGATTTATTTTATAATAAAATTTTAATATGAACATGCTGTTGGAAATGCAATTTTATTTTCCCTAAATAAGTAGTTGAAAGGTTTATTTTGAATATGACTTTGGACTTCCGACTATGCACATACTTGGAACTTGGACTAGAGTAAAAGTTGGATGAAAATAAGTCTATAAATAGTGTACTCTAACATCATATTTGTATCAAACAAATTCAAGAAAAACCAAGTAAAACGTCTAGTAAGACCATCAGGATTCTGCGGCGAAACTTGTTCGTGTATAACATTTCCTAGTACTTCATTTCTCAGTATAAAAACTCTGTATTATAGTTTTGTTATGCTTCACATCTACCCAACAGACTTCCGCACGCAATAAAACACCAACACAAGCTTCTATCTCTAGGGTGAAAATGTTAAGATGTCAATTTGATCCGGGAGTTTGTTTTATCAAGAACTTGAATAATTTACTTTCTAACTAATATATTGTGTAAATCATGTACAGTCGAGACTTGATTTATTAAAAGCTAGCTAACTTTTACACCCTGATATATAGTTCGATTGATTTCACATCAAACGCGACTGATTTTCTTTCTTTCTTTCTTCTTGTTGTTCTTCTTCTTTCTTCTTCTTCTTTTTGAGAAAAAAAAAAAGAAAAGAAATAAAATGTGAGAGGGATTCTTAAGTAAGCCTTCCATTCTATGATACTCACTCAAGATTGATTCATTTGATTTGGTGAACATTACGATATATGCACAGGTCTCACAATTTGACTGGGTGGTTCAGCAAAAAGGTCTAGCTACTGACGTCTCATGTTGTCAGTTGCTAAGCTAGTTTTTGATGCTTTCAATAAAGTTGTTGGATCTTTGGCATTCCCAATGAGCAGTTTACATTTTCAGCTATACAAACGTGTAACATTCGTTACTGCACTCATCACTACCCATCACATATAATGGTGAATGGTTAAAATTTAGAGTGAGAAATGTTACAATTTTTTTCATATCATAAGTTTTTCTCTCCGTATAGATAACCACTCACCAATTTACGCAACGTGTATTGATAAGTGCAATAGAAAATATTGTATAATTGTGTATCAGAAAAAATCTCCCGTTGAACTTGATATACTCTGAAATTTGTCTTTTCCAAATTGTGATTTTTTTTTTTTGGGTTGTTTTATGTTGTGGAACTTGAATAAATGGATTATTGTACCTAGATCTTAACGTGACATGTTTGCGATTTAATTTTCAAGTTGCTTTATTTGGTATATATTATTATGCTTGTATTAGAATTGGAGTTGCATTATTTGGCATATTATCTTACTTATTCATCCTCCAAAGTCTACATGTTCAAATAATTCGCTTAAATGCTCGATTGGGTACGTATGTGTTAGTTGAGCGATAAACTTTATGCTTATAGATTTTATTTTCTCGGTTTGTTGGCTGTAGTGGAAGCCACTTTTTTTTGAGAGAGAAAAGGCCTCAGAAGACTGTAACTTTGGCAAATTAACAGTTAACACAGAAAATTTATTTTCGGTCTCAAAATTTAGTCATTAATATTCATGTTTTTTTTATCTACTTAGGAATTTTTGAATTCAGTATTATATCTCAAATTTTTTTCTCAAATTTAGTCAATTTTCTCTTTTTCTGTTAACAGCCTATTGGCATAATGTATGGCAGCACGAGTTTTATATGTCACTATTTAAGTATTGAGTTTAAGAGGAAAAGTTAAATATCTCAGAGACAACTGCGAGACTTGTGATTTTACCATCAAAACATAAAAATGGAGAAAATAGGAATAATGTTTAAAATTCGTAATCAGTAAGAGCAAAAATGATGGACAAAGTGAAATTATGGGCTGCAAGAGGGATTCTTTCGAATACTTTAAAGTTGAAAA
Source organism: Petrea volubilis (assembly GCA_026212405.1). Classification (NCBI taxonomy): domain Eukaryota; kingdom Viridiplantae; phylum Streptophyta; class Magnoliopsida; order Lamiales; family Verbenaceae; genus Petrea; species Petrea volubilis. The sequence continues at coordinate 6,831,388 of CM047873.1, read as the reverse complement.
CAATAAATGCGTTTATTTCCAAATCTAAAAACGACACATTAATATCACTTCGGTAAGAGGAAGTCGTGCCTTGAAGACTCAATTTCGTGCGCAATAATACAGAATCGACTTCACTACTACAAAACAATCTAGTTTGATACATATAATACAGTAATGTCATATTTATATATCCATTGTGTCGATACATTATTAAAAATGCCTCAATAAATTATCGTAAATCTGAACTATAATATACTTATATATCGTAATACTATAAAGTGTCAAAATAGGCTTATTTGAACCATAAATAGCTTATTTTGACAATTTGTATGGTCACAAAATATGCATTTTAGTTTAAATTTGGTATTGTTTATTAAGGTACTTTTATGAACTGTCACAATAGAAGAACAATTAAGATATTTTTTAAAAGTATCACATTATACATGTCAAATTAATTTTTTTTAATAATGCTTCCTGTTTCTTGATTATTTTCTTCAACCAATGTTCTTTAGATGAGCCTTTTGTGATTTGTATTTTAGAGGGATAAAATGTGTTTTTTCCCCCATAAATAGAGCATGTTTTAGGGGATTTTTTTTGGGTAAATTGCAGCCACCCCCCAACATTTGGGGGTGTTTGCACTTTGCCCCCCAACTGTTGCGAGTTAGCAGCATCACTACCCAACCTTTTTAAAATTTGCATCTACACTACCTATGGCCAACTTTAGGAGAATATTGAAGAATATTCCGTCCCCATTGTGTCACGTGAGTTGGGAGTGATTTTTTATAGGGCAGTTTCGTTTATTCCCACACATTTTTTTTCTCCCGCTTCTGATTACACACCTTTCACACCAGGGTTTTCATTGCACTTTCACCCCCTCTCCCCCAAGATTTCTCTTGTACAATTTTTCATTATAATCACAAAATGGCATGGAAGAAACGGCTAAACAATGATGATATTCCACCCGGGAAGAATGCGCTCTACTATGGTGAGTATTTTGACCGTTTTTTTTAATTTTTTGGAAGCATAGTGGAATGGGCATGTGGATTTTTTTATTCACGAACCAAGCTTGTCTTGTGTACTTGGTTTGTATGATTTTGATGAAAAGGAATGGACCTTAGTTAGTGTTTTGTGTTGTCTATTTATGTTTTTTTGAATGGATTGTTGTAGGAGTGTATAGCTGACAATGTAACCCCACATTACTTTTTTTTTTATGTCTTGGGACCACAGTTTGTCGATGCTTGTATGTATTTATATGTACATGTACTATGTTTTTGTGGGAAAATTTTAATTTTTGGTTGTGGTTGTCAGGTACAAATTCTGACTTTTTCATAATTAGAATGCATTTTGGGGGGGAAATGTGTGTCCTGGGTGAGAGGGTTTATGTTGGATGTAGATTTGAATATTTTGATTACTGCACTCAAGATGAAATGTCAATGTTGGAACTTGGTAGTATGGCCAAGGAGTTGGGTATAAATGATAATAACTTGTGTTTTTGGTTTAGTAGACATGAGCCAAATAATGCTTGTTTTGCTATTGTAATGCAACATGATGGAGATGCAATAGATCTTGTCTATTTTATTAATGAAGAGAGGTTAGTTGGTGTGTTTGTTGAAGACTTGTGTAGTTAGAATGTTGAATGGGATGTCCAAAATGAAGATGAACACCAAAATGAGGATGAACATCAAGTCGAACACCAAAATGAAGATGAATACTTAGGGGAGATTGGGGTAGAAAGGGATGCTTTTGATGTAGACAATATGTTTTAAAACAATGAGGTTGGACTATCTGATGATGAGCAGTCCATGGGGGATGATTCAAGCCATTCAGACAAGTTGATAGACAGTGATTTAGACAACTCAGATGGTGAAGCAGCAAGTGTTGACAAAAATGCTGGGGGTTTGTATGAGAAAAAGTTAGAAGTTGTTACAAAGTCAAAAAAAAAAAGAAGAAAGAAAGATTGAAAAAAACCATGAAGCATGATGGATTTCCAATTTTTGATCCTAAATTGGACATGAAAGAGCCAAAATTTTATGTTGGGTTGTGCTTTCCTGATGTGAAACTTTTCAGAAAGGTTGTGAGACAACACTCAATAATCAATGGTAGAGAGATTGTCTTCACTAAAAATGACAAAAACAAGGTTCAGGCTAAATGCATTCATGAAAATTGTCCATGGGTGATACATGCATCCAAGAAACCTGATGAAGACACAATACAAGTGAAGACCCTTCTGAACAACCATGAGTGTTCAAGATTTGAAAGAGTAAGAGCTGCAAATTCAAAATGGGTTGCAGAGCAATACATGGATAAGTTGAAAAGTGATCCAAAATGGTCTGTTGACTCCATGATGTCTCTTATACAGAAGGAGCAGAAATTGATGTTCAGTAAGGCATCAAATGTATAGGGCTAAGTATGCAGTGGCAAAATTACCTTTGGGTACAATGCAGGAGCAATTTGGATTGCTTTGGAGGTATGCAGCTGAAATTGTCAAGACCAAAAAGGACACCACTGTTAAGATCAAAGCAAAAGAGGAAGATGGTAAGCTTATCTTTAAAAGGTTTTATTGTTGTTGGGGTGCTCTTAAACAGGGTTTTCTAGATGGATGTAGGCCTGTGATTTGCCTTGATGGTTGTCACTTGAAGTCAATGAATGGAGGCATCTTGTTAAGTGCAGTTGGAATTGATCCAAATAACTGCATGTATCTAATTGCATATGCAGTTGTGGAGAAGGAAAAAAAGAGCACATGAAGATGGTTTATTGAGCTGTTAATGACTAACTTGGGTATTTCAAGGGATAATAGCAAGTGGACAATAATATCAAACAAGCAGAAGGGGTTGGTTGATGCTGTGGAGATGGGCCTGATGACTGGCCACTGACAAACAGGCCAATGTTGATTCCCCCTATAAAAGAGACCATGCCTGGAACACCTAAGAAACATGACAGAAGTAAGACACTTCAGGAAATTGAAGAGTTAAAGGCCAAAAAGAAAAAGGTGGGGCAAAATGCAGGGCAAGAAGGTGGGAAGTTTGGGAGGCAAGAGTTGCTAATGCACTGTAGATTTTTGTGGTGGAAGGGGCCACAATAAAAGGTGGTGTACAAAAAATCCAAAAAATCAAGAGGAAAGAGATCAAGTGGAAGTCCCACCATCAGGAAATGTCAAGAAGGTGACAGAAGTATGCTTCAATTTGTTTCATGTTTTAATTATTTTTCAACATGTTTACTCACACTTCTTTATTTTTCACATGTACAGGATACTAAAGGGAAATCTCATGTGAAAGATAAAGAGCAAGCAAAAGTGACTAGAATTGTCTCACTTGGTCAGTATTCCAATATATATGTATAACACTTCTTTTTTTTTTTTTTTTAAATTTGGCAGGCTAAAACGAAAAGTCAAGGGACCACATTTGAAGTCTCTCAAATCAAGAGGGTCACAAGGAGCACAATCAATATTCCCTCATCAACTCAGTCAAAAATGAAGATAGTATAGCTCTGAATATCACTCAAAAATCATTGATAGGTCCTTCATCAAGTCAGCAAAAATCTGCTAAGTTTATCCCCAAGCCAAAGATGAAGAAAAATGTGAAAAAACAAGTTCAATCTCAACTTATGGAAGAGACAAGCTCAGGACCATCCCAACCTAGTTCAACATACATTCCTCTACCGGCTCCAAGCTGCGTTCAAAGTAACAATCCTGTTGGTGACTATTACTATGACATTTCAAATTGCAAGCAGCAATGAAGTTTAGAAACTTTTTGTTTTATGTGCCATGATAATGATGTTTTGTAATATTTTTGTTTGAACAAACTTAGGTTTTGTGGTTGTATTTCAAACTCATGTTTGGGTTGTAATTCACACTCATATTTTTCTTTGAGTTGAATGGAAAAACAGGTCTTTATGTTAGCTTTTGCAATAGATTTTTTACTTGTTCTTAACATTCTAGTTCACCATTATACAAAGAACAAGTGTTACATCAAAACAGCATTCCATTGATAACAACATAACATTACAGGTTCAAAATACATCCAAATAGGACAAGTTTATTTGTCCAAATAAAACAACGCATCAAAGCCTATTACACTCCCTAAACTATATATATTTGTCTAACTATACTAACGTAACAACAATACATAGTAGAACAATGCCCAACTAAGAGCCAAACCCAGCAATACCAATTTCTCCCTCCTCCTATTCCTTGTATTTTCAGCTCTAAGCTCGTTCATCCTTCGAAGGAGACCCGGGATTATTTGCCTCGAGCGCTCACACATCGATGGATCAACCCAAGCAAAGAAGTTACAACCACCAGCCTCCTAAGACCATGAAAACAGGTATTTTTATCACCAGCCATATACATATACATATATACATGAATCGCAAACCCAAGGGTTATGTTATGTCTTACCCGATAACGACGACAAGTTTTGTATCTTCGCCCAAGATTAAGGTCCGTCCAAGATGTCCTCTCAATAGTCGGATTTCCACAATTGCAGGTTCCCTCCATGATTGGTCATATGCAGCAAAGCTCCCAATATCTCAAATTAGGGTTAAATGAAGAAAGAGATGTGCTTTTAACAACCAAAAATGGCTACTGTTACTTTTGGCGGGATTAATGAGTAAAATACTCTTTTGCCATTACTTTTTATTGGAATAGACAAAAATGCCCAACAAAAAATCGCGCCCAACTCACGTGACACAATGGCGACAGAATATTCTTCAATATTCCCCTGAAATTGGCCATAGGTAGTGTAGGTGCAAATTTTAAAAAGGTTGGGTAGTGATGCTGCTAACCCGTGACGATTGGGGGGCAAAGTACAAACACCCCCAAACGTTGGGGGGTGGCTGCAATTTACCCTTTTTTTTTAGAGGAGCTACTGCCAACAGCTACGGCTCTAGATCCTCATTAAGAATCAAATGAAAACTCCCCGAAGGTGGGGTGCCCCAGTCCACTAAACCTCCTCGTTGCTATGTCCTAATTTTGCCAAATGATTAGCACAATGATTCCCTGCCCTTTTAGTGTGCATGAGTCTTGTTTGCCATGGCAGATTCAACAACGCGCGGCAATATTCGATGACCTCCACCAAAGGATGATCCTTGGTATCGGCTGATATGACAAGGTTCAGAATTGCTTCGAAGTCTATCTCAACTTTGAGTCGCTCGTAATGCCTTTCCCACGCCAATGAAAGCCCTTGCCTCAAGCCAAGGAGTTCCGCCACAGTTATGGAAATGAAGTGAGAAACCCAGAACCCAATTTCCCACATGATCTCTAATTAATCCTCCAGCAGCTCCAGATCTTCTATTTGTTTGAAAACTCCCATCTGTATTAAGCTTAAACCACCCCTGCATCGGTCTCTTCCAAGTTACCAAACTGGTGCTAGACCTCATTTTCATCACTCTGTCGGGGAAAGCAATTGAAATATTGATGAGAAGGTTCTTTAACGACTGCACAATTGTTCTTGTGTGCTCCATCCGGTTCTGGAATACCAGCTTGTTCCTCGACACCCACAGCGTCCAAACTGTGGCCAAGAAAACGTGGCACCATCTACAACTTGGGACGATTATGTTCCAAAATCTGACCTCAAGTTATTTCGAAACCAGTCTAAGTGATCGATATTCAGGAATGCCGCTTATTGAGGGGGGGAAATTATCCATTCCCACACCATTTTGGCTTTCGGACAGTCTCTCATAATATGCCATTCGTCTTCTCTTGTTCCTCGACAGAGTAGGCAAGAATCTTCCTGTGCGACGTTTCTATGAACTAAAAGTGAGTTCGACGGTAAGCTACCACGCACACACAACCAGAGCACGACCTTGATTTTTTCAGGACACTTCACTTGCCAAATCCACCTCCAATCATGGGCGCTAGCCGCGCTAGTAGATGTACAAGGAGAGATCTGTAAGGGTGGTTATAGGCTTCTTGCACGTGAATATTTTATTCATTACAAATTCGTTGGCAAAAGTCTATGTCACGTATCATGGTTTCAACTTTATTATAGGGTAAAGATAGGAAGTTTTGTGGCAATATTTTATTCATTACAAATCCGTTGGCAAAAGTCTCATCGCATGTCATCGTTTCAATTTTATTATAATATGAATTTGTCACAATTATAACAAATATCCTCTATCTGTATTGGAGTATCTATCTATCACACATTTTCTGCTAGTGAATGAATGTTTTCTTATATGCGCAGAATGGATGGAGCAACGCACTTCGGCCCCTGGAGTTGGGAACTAGCGTAGGGAAAATTGCGACTACACTATGTTCCATGCTTTGATCCGCACCAATGTGTGTTATTTTTCCCCTTTCGATTTTCTTGTTTCATTCTTCCCTTTCGAAAACGAGTCTATAGTTTAATTGACTCCTTCAAATGTATTTCAACTTATCTCAGATTGTATTTCATACTGTATTAGTAATTTTTGAAAGGATCAAGTGTCTTCAATACTTCTTATTTGATCAGTTTTTACTTTTTCAATATTATCAAACATGGCATTTCCTTAAAAAAGAGTGATTAAATTAATAATTTTTCATTTTCATTAAATATTATTTAAATCAAAGTATCTAAGACAACTCCCATTAACTACATAAGATAATACTAGCAATTAGAAACAAAATTATTTGCACTCACTACAAAAAATTGGTATTTTTTTTTTGATAATAAAAAAAGGGTAAATTAATAACAATATAACAAGAAAAATTATTATTAACACTTGATCTTTCACTTTTGGAATGAAAAATTGGCTAAAATAGTCATTCATCTTTAAAACACTATTTTTATTAATTTATAAAAAAATGCACTAAACTTGGTCAACCCCGCCTCCCCATGTCTTCACTTTCTATTTGTTTCTTGACAGCAAATTCGTAGCTTTGGCGTAATGCATTTCATGTTTACCCATAAAAAGAAAAGAAAAAAAGGAAAATTGTATATAATATGAAGAAATTACAAACTTTCTTCAGAAAAAAAAAAAAAAATCTTGAGCGACATCACATATGCTTCATCAAATAAGAAATCAAAAAGAAAATGATGAAAAATAGTTTTATTTTTTGAGCAAAAAGGTAAAGAATGGACTATTCGAGTTTTTTTTCTCCAATAACCCAAATAAAATTAATATTTAAAACTTAAAGGGCATATCAGTTAGTTGTTGATAAAATTCATAAATTGAGTGGAAATGCCAAAACAATTCCCTATAACAAGTGATAATGAATATAGTTAATATTAATTATATATATTTAGCAAAAAACATAACCTTTTTGTTGTAAGAATAATTTGCATATTGTCAACGATTACAAATAGTGTCTAAATTGTCTCCATTGATAATTAGTGACGCTATTTTGGAACGTAACGATTATAAATAGCGTAACAATAAAAAGGTTATGTTTTTTGCTAATAAAAATCTTATCACAAATCACTACAACAAAATACTTCATTCACTAATGAAAAGTTTGTGATTGATAGATTATTTGTGACGAACTAATGACAGGATTCAATATAAACAAAATTAAAGAAATAATCAATGACAAGGCATTTACTAACGGATTTTTTATAGATGAAATCAGTAGCATAAATTAAATTTATAATAGATTGGTTTGTGACTGAATGGTGTGCATTCCTGTAGTAAACTTACAGTCACTACTTTTTTTTTTTCGTGTGTCACCATAAGAGTGTCATTGATTGTTAATTGTGTTAACTAAAATATAAATTCTTGTAGCCACTGAGTCATGTTGTGATAAGGAAAAAAAAAAGTTATTGCCACTAACATAACAAAATAGAAAGTGTTGTCATCTATACCATTATTTGTGATACTTTTTATATGGCAAGCTTTTTTATTTTATCACTAATATTTTTTTTTTTGATCGGCAAATCTCAGGAACTACGTTCTTGGAAATAGTATTACTCAACTTGTAACTTATCAGGATACAACTCATTAACAATGCAATCCGGGGGGTTTCCCCCCCATACTTCAAACGTAATTATGTTACAAGCGGAGAAAAATGCAAGCACATGCGCCGCCCTATTAGCCGTGCGTTTCACGTGCGAAAGTATCACTTTTCAAAACTGTGTCAAGAGTCCACAACATTCGTCAACTGGGTTTCGATAGAACGATCTGAATGAGTTCAGTCTTTCGAGAAAGTGAATCATTAGCAGCGAGTCACCTTCAATCACAGTGTTCGGCACACCCTTTTCTCCCAACCATCTCAAACCCATGATGAGCAATTTGAACTCCATCATGAGCACCTCGTCCATCTTGAAGCCATGTTCAGCCCGTGCTCCCACAAAGATTCCTCGCTCATCCCGGACCACTGCTCCCCATCCGGTTCCTCCAGTACACTGAGTAAACCCGGCATCTACATTAAGCTTTACGAAACCCTTTGGTGGCTTCGCCCAGCTTTCAGGTGTCAACATCACCAGGCTTCCGCACTTCAGCTCCCACCATATCTCTTCTTGTTCGAAAAAGAAATGCTTTACCCAACGCTGCACCTCAATAAAATGTGGAATGTGTCCATCTATGTAGAGTTTATTCCGGAGCCACCAAATTCGCCAACAAGTTAAAATAAGCAGATTCATCCGCCTTGTCTCATCTTTCCATGCCATTTGCGCGAACATCTCCACCACAGTATTAGGTCTAGCACTTGGCCCAGCTCGCATAAAATCATAGGGAAAAGCAGATTCCGTTTGTGGGCACTGGCAAACTAAGTGGTTATCTATTTCCACACCCGTCCCACACAACTCACAGGTTTCCTGCTCAATCACCCCACGCTCTCGCAGGTTCGCCCTTGTGGGCAAGCGGCCACGGATCAATCACTACGCCCATATTTTCTGTTTCGCTGGCAACTATGAGCGCCATACAGCTTGGTATATCGCCACCTGCCTTGCATTGATCGTCGCCCCATTCTTCTCCGCAGTTCGCATCTTATGAAAGAAATGATAAGCAGACTTTACCGTAAACTGGCCAGATGCTTCTCTTGCCCAGAAAACCCGATCCACACTCCCTACATCTGTTGGAATAGTCCGTATAGTGTTCCAAACCTCCTTGCCCACTAAGCTCAGAATCTTTTCCTCAATCCACACCCACGATGACTCGCCTATGCATTCACTCACCCTTAGATCATCGCCATAACCCTCTTGAAACGGTTTAATAGGAGTAAGCTCCCTTACTGTCCAAGAATCCGCCATTTGATGCCATTTTTGAGCCACTCTTTTTCTTTGAGGATACTTTTCCACACAAAAGAGTCTTTTGTCCTCGGAGTACAATCCAAAAAAGACACTCCGCGACCATAGTTCCCTATATGAACCCGGCAGCAGAGGCTTTCTGGGTTGGTTAAGATTCTCCATGCTTGTTTTGCAAGGAGGCTGCGGTTGAAAGCAATGAAATTGCGAAAACCCATTCCCCATTCAGCCTTAGGGTACATAACTCCTTCCATGAGACCCAAGCCATATTCCGTCTGCCTTTTTTCTCGCCCCACCAGAACCACCTGCATATAGCGTTGATCTTGTTGCAAAAATTAGCCGGTAGTTTTGATAAGGATCATAGATGCTCATCGCATAAGCCAGAATGGCTTGTGTCACTGTTTTGATAAGGATCTCTTTGCCTCCTGAAGAGAGGAGATGACTCTTCCAGTCTTGAGCGGCTTGCCAAATATGATCCCTCAATTACTGGAAACTTTGTCTCTTGGATCTCCCAAAAAACATTAGCAGCCCAAGGTAAAATCCATTGGATTCCTTGTACAATGGAATAATGAACACATCATATCCCTTATGGATGGTCGCGTATTACTACTAAAGATCAGCAAAGTTTTTTCCAAATTTATATTCTGGCCAGACCACCCCTCGTACTTATTCAGAATACGTAATAGAGTATGTGCTTCAGTCGGTGTGGCTTGGATAAATAATAAAGAATCGTCCGCAAAGAAGATATTGTGATAATCGCGACACAGCGCAACGCATTCCCCTCAGCTCGTTCATCAAGTTGGCATGCCTAATAAGTGCCGAAAAACCCTCCGAACACAAAAGGAATAAATATGGTGATAGCAGATCCCCTTGTCGTAGCCCCCTTGTCGGTCGGAATTCTTCTATCAAAGAGCCGTTTATCCTCACTTGGAAGGCAACCGAACTCAAACACCTCTTTATCCAGTCTATCCATTTGGGGGGGAAATTCATGTAACGCATGATAACATATAGAAATGACCATTCGACAAGGTCATATGCCTTTAACATGTCCAGCTTAACTGCCACTTCCTCCATTCTCCCTAACGTATTACTGCTGAAGATCATCAAAGTTTTTTTTTTATCTTCTGCCCAGACCACCTCTCGTACTTATTCAGAATACGTAATAGAGTATGTGCTTCAGTCGATGTGGCTTGGATAAATAACAAAGAATCATCCGCAAAGAAGAGATGTGATAATCGCGGCACAGTGCAATGCATTCCCCTCAGCTCGTTCATCAAGTTGCCATACCTAATAAGTGCCGAAATACCCTCCGAACACAAAAGGAATAAATATGGTGATAGCGGATCCCCTTGTTGCAACCCTTTGTCGATCGAAATTCTTCTGTCAAAGAGCCGTTTATCCTCACTTGGAAGACAACCGAACTCAAACACCTCTATATCCAGTCTATCCATTTGGGGGGGGGGGGGGGAATTCATGTTATGAGTCGAACCGGGGTAAAAGCACTTTGGTTTTCTAAGATCACACCAACCCTCTAAGCTGATTAGCCAAAATTTTTGCAATGATTTTGTAGGAGACATTGTATAGGCTAATAGGCCTAAAGTCCGTGATAGCTTCCGCTCCCTCCTTCTTCAGGATGAGCACAATAGTGGTTCTATTAACTGCATCCAAAGGCTCTGGTCGATCAACCTCCTCCGTTGTTTCTAGGAAATGATTGTATGCACATACCACATCCTCATCCACCACATGCCAATACCTTTGATAAAACCCGGCGGGGAACCCATCTAGCCCCAGGGCTTTTGTCGGATGTATGCTCTTTACGGCTAAGATCACCTCAGTTTGGTCCAGTGGGGCAAGCAAACTATCCCGTTCCAAGTCATCAATGCGAGTCGTCATATATGCTTGCAAATGAACTGGTTCTGGGGTACCAGCCGACATAAAAAGTTGAGTAAAATAGTTCGGGGCTACTTTCTCCATAGACCGGTGTGTTGTGGCAAAATCAGATTCCAAGCCTTGAAGTCGATATATTGCATTCTTCCTCCTTCGTTTAGATGTTGTTTGATGGAAAAAAGATGTTTTCTTATCCCCTAGCTTCATCCAGTTGAGTCTTGATCTTTGTTGCCACAGCCTAGTTTCATCATCCTGGAGCAAAATAATCTTCCTCTCACTTCTCATGTCCTCTCATCCCGTTCAGTGGACTGAAACCGCTGGACTAGTACCTCTAGTTCGCCTTGTGCCTCTGTTATTTTCTTCGACATGTTTTCGACTGACTCCCTATTCTACTTGTCTAACTTTGTTGCACACCGGCTAAGCTTTTTATTTACCATACCAAAAGATGAGTCCGTCCCCTCATCGTGGTCCTTCCACACGTTGGTGATTATTGATCCCGCTTCCTTGCGTGTCACCCAAAACTCTCAAAACGGAATTGTCGTGGTTCTTTCCTCAAGAAATTTGCCGTGTGAAGAAGAAGGACTGAGTGATCCGAAACAGTTATCGGATGGTGACTGATCCCCGCCTCGCGATAAATATCTAGCCACTCCATGTTTGCAAAAATTCTGTCCAGTCTAGCCTCTTTTAAGAATCCACCCAAACTTTTATTGCTCCATGTATATCTAGCACCTTTAAATCCCAAATCACATAACTTGCAATAGTCCACTAGGTTCCTAAATGCCTCCAAATGAGCTGAAAGCCTTGGGTGCATGTTGTTAAGCTGTTCATTATTGAGCACCTCATTAAAGTCGCCCATAAGGACCCAGGGGATAGCCCTTCTCGTGTCGTCGGTGAGACTTTGGGTGGCCATAAACCCCAGTACATCCCCAACTTCTCCCTGTTGCCTTATCTGTAACCCACGCAAGAATGTGATGCTGTGACTTGGATAAAAGCTTTGCCTTATATGGTTCCCGACATAAGAACGCGACACCTCCCCCTTCTCTGCTGTGTTCATTTACTTGACAATCTACTGCAAATATATCCTCACAGCCAAGTTCCATCCCAAGGTTATTGATAGCTTGTGTAAGTAATCTGGTTTCCGATATAAAAATAATTTTGGGTTCTTTGTCTTGGATAAATTTCTGGAGATGTCGAACGGTACGAGGGTTCCCAAACCCCCGCCCGTTCCAGGCCATAAGTGACATTTAACCGTCGCAGGTTTAGGTGTGTCCCCCAACCTCCGCGTGTATGCAAATATCCATTTTGGATTTTTCCCTCCCATTCCCCTCCACAACATCTTCGTCGTCTCTTAGATGTACTATGCCTCGTATTGCCCTTTTAGCCTCCCGAAGGGAAGTACTCTACCGAGTACCCCCTCGCTCCAGACGCTTGAAAGTCCCCTGTTTTAGTTTTTCCCCCCTAAAATTTGTCTCTATATTATCCGAAACATGGCAGAGGGGGGAACCTACCTGACTTTCCAGACTGTCTCTTACCAATGTGGCATTCTCTTCTGCTACATCATCTGCTACGTGTTGTGTTGACCCTTTTGAGGACCTTATTAGGGGTCAAATCTATGCATGAGAGGATTATGGAAATGTTGAGAGTCCCCAAGTATTTCAACTTCTGATTCGCTGCGTTCCGTATCCCTCGCTTCCCTAACTTCCAGCATATATGAGTCATTGTCCATATTGGAAACATGGTTTCCACAGTTTTCTAGACTCTTACCTTTCCCGAGTACCGCCCCATTCGCCTTAGCAATGGCCATCCCCCGCCCGCTCCAATGGTCCCCTAGGATCTCTTCCCTCGGATCTGTCGTGTAGTAGTGTCCAACCTCGACTCGATTGCTTAAAGCCCACGTTCGTGGACTAAAACCCCTTCCAACTCCAACATGCAAGAAATCCCCATAAAATTCTGTCCCGGCTTCCACACAGGTTGCCCGATATAGGCAGTTCTTCACGAGATAGCCTATACGCCAGCACCCCTGGCAGAATGTAGCTAAACATTCATATTGAAACCATATCCAATGCGTCCTGAGTATTGGGACCTCAATAAAATGACCATGTGAGAGTTGTTTTTTATGGTTTAACTTCACACGAATTCTGACCAAGTTCCCGATGGTCTCAAAACCCATAAGTCCCCCATACGTGTCTCCAATCCTCTGGGCTATATCCTCTTTATCACAAATCCCCAGAATGTTTCTGATTCGAATCCAGTATGGTGAAGTAGAAAGATCTAAGTCCTTCAGAGCCTTGTATTGGGCAAAGTCCTCTAATACCACAACCTGGTCCTCAAATAACCATGGCCGGCCCTCCAATATTTTTACCTTGTCTTCCTCATTATCTAGAGTGATCAGGGATAGGTTCGGCCCAATGTCAACGAACAAGAACTTTCCTATCAATTTCCACATACGTTTCCAAGCCAATTTGAACTTGTCTTTCAAGTATGTTTTGTGTGTCCATACCGTGCATATCAACGAGTGTGGACTAGCCCCTTTTAACTCGTCAATCGATTGTGTATGTATTGACAACTTTTCCAATTCTTCTTCGATAAGCTCCATCCCTGAAATCTGCCTTGTTTCCGTCTCTCTCCACTCATCCTCCCTGGTATCGCTACCAAGGACGCTAACTAGGGTTCTTGTCGCTACTCACCAAGTTACTTGGGGAGCACTCTGAGAGAGAACTTAGTATTTATTTGTTTAGTAATAATATATTGATTCTCTTTTTTTGTAGTGTAAAACAATATTAATTTTTCTTATAGTGACTCATTATCAGAATTTATATAATATTAAGCATAGAATAAATATTAATTTCGATTCTAATTAAAATCAATATATATATATGTATGTATGTATATTCAGCATGCCCTGATTGCCTTCATATTTGATCCATATGTATCTGTGTGTATATATCCGCAACTACTGATCTAGTCAAATGTCTATATATTATGTTGTCCTATTGCTATTATTTCACAAATACCTAATGTTTCTTGTTTATATTGAACGAGTAAAAACTACTGATCGATTACGAGAGGTTCATTAACAATGCAAATAGCAATTCACAAAAAAAAATGTACACCAAGTGCGTTGTCCAATAAAAATGTCCACATTCATTTCTTAATGACAGGCGTAAGGTTTTTCTTTTCTTTTTTTGGTGACTTATGACAGGGAAAATTCTAACCCAGACCCAGCTCGATCGAACCAATGTTAATCACGTGGCGAGTGTTTTACACTTGCCCTATGAATGGTCGATAATTTAGGAAGAGTAACCAATCAATTGGCAAGTGCAATACACTTGCAATATGATTTGTTGGGTTCGGTCAAACCAGGTTCGGGTTAGAATTTTCCCTTATGACAGATATAAGGTTATTGCTGAGATTCATGGTTGGTTTAAAATTCAGGTGTATCCATAATCATCGCCTTTCCGTAAGCAAATCAAACGTTATCAAAAGAACGGAAAATTCTTATGTTAGGAATAGTGTTGTAAACAAGTCGAGCTTTTAAAACTTTTTAAGCTCGAACTCAAACTCATCTAATAAATTTGAACTCAAGTTCATCATAAAAATTTTGAACTCAAACTTGGTTCATTTATGTCTGAACCAATTCGAGCTCACCTATGCTAAAACTTGTTATAAATCTTGAATTAATATCAATTGTAATATTTGATATGCATATATTATAAAATTTAATTATTGTAACAAATAGTTATCAGTTCTATTAACATCACATTATCACATAACTTTCTTTCTTTTTTTCCTGAAACAATATCACGTAATCCGTATCACAATCAGAGTAAGTGGATGTTTACAAAGGGACACCCCCATAAAGATGAAAGCCCCGGTTGTGACTATAATAGTAGAGTATGAGATCAAAATGATTTGCTTACAAAGCATAAACTCACATACTTAGTTTTGGTTTTTTCCATCTCAAAAGTTATAATTCAAAATCACTGTGAAAACGGGTCGGGTAGATTGTCTGGCCTTTCACAACGAAAGTTGCGTGCAATCCGGTCAGCAAGATTCATGCCTGAGATGGAGTTCCTGCCTTAAAGAAGAAGAACATAGATTTATCAGGCTCTCTGTGACGCAAAATGTTACTCAAGCATAATTGTGAAAAACAATATGCATCAGAAAAACAGAGGACTATGAATAGATATAAACTATAAGTTAAGGTCTCTACCCCTGTGGATGAAGATTAACTGATTAAGACAATTTCCTCCAGTTTCGTATGGTAGATAAATATTATCACAATCAATACAAAAAGGTCCACATAATTTGAATTCGGACTAGGAATAATGGTCTGGGAAAATAAAGCTACTCACCGGCTGCAAATTAACAGCCTGTAGAACAATAAATCATTTCCATAAGATAAGTTACTGCTCCCATATTGGTATATATAGATATGTGTAAATGTTATATTGCATATAATGATAGCATAGTATGACATGCTAATGTGTGTTGTGTGTTTTATGTATTACATAGTACAAAAACAATATATCTAACAAACGGCAACTTACTTTAACCTTTCTGCTATACACTTTTCCCAGTCTTTCAAAAGATCTATTAGCATCACAACATGATTTTTTGATTTCAACCAGTCACAAGACGACTGCAGCCACCAGTTGGCGAAGGTGCAAATTAGATAAAAAGCCTTAGTCCATGCATGTAGCAGAGTAAGGCACTAAACATTATTGAGCATGCAATCTCTTCAGCACAAAAAGGGACCATGAATTTAAAATTATGTTTCTAGTTCTTGACAAAGATGAGGTTCACTAACTCTTTATAGATTTGCGGTCTATACAGTATTCGCTACTACAGTGGCACTGAAAAGCTTTGGCAGATTGATCATCGTTGAAGTCAATTCCATAGTCCTGCAATGCATTTAACAAATATGTGTAGAACTGTTTGCCAAAAATCAGCGAGATTAGGCAGTGAAAAGCATCCTCGAACAAACTTTTAATGGTAATTAATATATTCCAAGTATGATAGCGTTTGGCGTCCGTTAGATCAATATAATAAATTCAAATTGATAAGGCATCACATGAAAGGTGAACAATTTACCCAAGTTATCTCTTCCATAGCATTAACATTCCTTGTAAAGTGAAAAATGGTGTTCAAATGAAAGGTCTTAGTTCGAACTTCTAACAATGGATATTGTAATGTGGGCCAAATACATAAACAAATTAGGTATACTAAAAATTATCAAAAAAGGAACTCAAGGCAAAAATCAGTTTGTGGATCTTTCATTTCAAAAATAAAAAAATTCAACTTTTTTTCTATATCTACTTATTTTTCACTCTTGTTGTTCGGTCAAATCTTATTAATTCACTTATATTTCTAACTTCTATACTATTAATAAAGCAATTAAACTGTCAAAAAAAAAAAAAAGCACTTAGGAGATCTAATAACTACCTTTGGTTTTTTTTTTTTTTGTCTCCACTCTCATTTATATTCTCTCTCCTCTCTTTTCTCTCACTATTAAAGTGTTTTTAGTTTATTTCTTTTCTCATTCTCTCTCCCCTGTCAACATATATATATATATATATATATATATATTCATATCTCTTTTATCTTTTTTTTAAACTTTTTATTTCTTATTTATTGGTTAATGTAATAATTCTATCTTTATTTTAAGTTATTTTCTATAACAAATTTAATAAATACACACATTACAAATAATTAAAAAATATATAATAATTTATAAAATCTGATGAATATTTTAATTTTATATTTATAATTTAAATATATAATTAAATTATATTTTAGTTTTTCATTGTTCACACATATTGAGTGTGTGCTACCAATTAGTATTATATTCCATCGAAGTTTGGTCCCACATGAGGCGCGCGTTCTTTCACCCTTAAAGATTAAGGATTATTACATTTTTCATCCTGTTAGTATGGAGTAGTTGAGTTTTAGTCTTTTATATATGACTTTTTCAATTTTAGTCCTCTATGTTATAAAAATTTTAATTTTAGTCCGATTTTGAATTAAAATGCACGCCGGAGCTGATGTGTCAGGTAAAGTGGCCGGAATAAGCCATGTGGAAGAGATGGAACAAATGCTTGCCTGCTTATGTTCAAACAGCCTGCAGGTTGTCTCAATATGCGAGATGGCTGGTGTAGGCAAGACCGCGCTTGCTCGGCATCTGTTCAAACATCCCAAGGTAAGGTCCTACTATGCTTGGTTCGCCTGGGTTGATGTGTCGTCTCACAAGTTTAACAGAAGGATAATATTGGAAACCATACTCGAACAACTCGAGACACGCCGTCTGTTATAATAATGCCTTGAATTTTGTGGATGAAAATAGGCCACATAATTGCCTTCAAAAATGCTCAAGAAATAGTTTGTTGGAGCAATAACAAAAAGCCACCTCATTGCCTACTATGTGAAGCATAAAACAAGGTCATGTTGATGCTTGATAAAGGTGATTCACCCATGAGTTTGATTAATTATCATCACAATTGCTATCTACCCATTATCGAAGAGGAAACTTGTTCCATCTTTTGAGTGTCCACGACAGCTTTCCCATCAACAAGGCCGGTGCAACCTTCCCTATAAATTGAGTCCCCTTTTTGCTCAATTTAGAATATAACCGAGACTTAACAAAAAAACTTTGAGAGCTTTGATAAGTTTGAGGGCTTGAGATGAGGCAATGTTTTTAAGGTTTGAAAAAATTGAAAGTTTAGAAATATTTGAGAGATATAATTCTTGTGAAAGAATTATAAGGTTATATTCTTTTGAGGTTTTGGATTTAGTTAGAGAATACTTTCTCTAATTATTGTAACTCTCTAAAAATCTTATTATAGTGGAATCGCTCCTCGTTCATGGGCGTAGGCTTGTTAATAGTCGAACCACGTAAATACTGTGCCATTTTAATTTCCGTTTGTTTTATTATCAACTTATTGTCGTCTATTTAAAATAAATGTACTACTTGATTTGGGTGCTAGCCTAACAAATTGGTATCAGAACCCTGATTGTTTGTACATTTGTTTTGGTATTTCCTATTAAGTTAGGATGTTAACGACAAAATTTGATGTCCAGAAGCTTGATCGAAAGATCAACTTCATGTTATGGTATGTGAGGATGCGTGTCATCCTCGTACAGAATGGAGTTCAGAAGGCTTTGACCGGTGTAAAGCTAGAGGCCATGTCGGATAATAAATTGGAAGAGATAGATGAGAAAGCCCGCTTGGCTATCCAGTTGTCTTTGACAAATGAAGATTTGCACAAGGTCATCGCCGAAAAAATAGCAAAAGATCTCTGGGATAAATTGGAATCTCTCTACCTGAAAAAGACTCTCGCGAATAAGTTGTACAAGAAACAATGCATATATTCACTACGAATGAGTGAAGGTACATCTTTGAGTTCTCATATTGATTAGTTGGAATCTATTGTTATGGATTTCCAAAATCTATATGTTGTTATTGATGACCAGGTTTGTTACTACTTTGTTTATTACCCTATTCATATAGACATTTTAGAGAAACCATGTTGTATGGGAAAGACACTATTTTTCTAAAAAGTGTCAAGTCTACTTTGGAAACAAAAGAAAAAATTGATCATGATATCACTGGTCAAACAAGTGACAGTCGGGCAAAGGGTCTATATACAAGAGGGAGATCTAAACAAAGAGAAGTCAAGAAAAGCAAGTGAAAATCTAGATCAAAATCCAGGAGTAAAGGTGTCTATTTGGCAATGTAAGGAACTAGGGCACGTTCGTAGAAATTGTGATAAGATGCAGAGGAAAAGAAATGTTCCACAATACAAAAATGAAGAATCTGGCAAGGCTAGTATTGCTGAAAATGGAGTTATTGCCAGTATTGCTGAAAATGGAGTTAACGTTGACGTACTGCTCGTAACAAAGATTCATGCCAAATGCAATGACAAATGGATCATGGACACAGGTTGCTTTTAGCATATGTGTTCCAATTAGTACTAGTTCACAACATATGAGTCTATTGACGGAGGAGTTGTTTTAATGGGAAATAATGCTCCATACAAAACTATTACTATTAGAACGATCCAGATCTGGATGCACGATGGGATTGTTAGAACATTGATTGATGTCAGACATGTTCCAGATCTCAAGAAAAATCTCATCTCATTAGGCACCCTCGATGCCAATGGGTGCAAGTGTTCAGCTGAAAGTGGAGTATTAAAAGTAAGTAAAGGCGAACTGATTATCATGAAAGCCAGAAAAACAAGTAGCCTATGTGTGTTACAAGGCTCTATAGTTATAGGCTCTACAGCAATTTCATCATCATCTATGTCAGATACTACTGTACAAAATTATGGCATATGAGGCTTGGGCATACGAGCAAGAAAGGTTTGACCTTATCAAGTAAAAGAGGTCTTCTTTGTGGCCAGAGCACTGAAAAAATAGATTTCTGTGAACGTTGTGTGTTCGGAAAGCATAAGCGGCTCAGCTTTGGCACTGGAATCCATAGAACTAAAGGTTCTTTGGATTATATTTACGCTGATCTTTGGGGACCATCCCAAGTTCCATCAAAAAAAGGTTTAGGTCTATTTTGTAAAGCACAAAAATAATGTGCTTGATATTTTCAAGAAGTAGAAGGCTTTGATCGAGAAGCAAACTAGAAGGCAAATTAAAAGACTCCGAACAGACAACGGTTTGGAGTTTTATAGTGGAGATTTAAATAGATTTTGCAAAGCTGAAGGGATTACCAAGCATCGCACTGTAGTTAATACTCTACAACAAAATGGCGTAGCAGAGCGCATGACTAGAACTCTTTTGGAAAGAGCCCGGTGTGTGCTTTCCAATGCAAGATTGTCTAAAGTTTTTTGGGATGAAGCAGTCTCCACAGCTTCATTTTTCGTGAACCGCTTACTGTTTACAACTATCGAGCTTAAAACTCTTGAAGAGACATGGTCTGGTAAACTTGCTGACTATTCAAATTTGAAAATATTTGGATGTCCTGCTTGTATGCATGTTAGTGAAGGAAAATTAGAGCCTAGAGCTAAAAAGTGTATTTTTCTTGGTTATGCTTCTGGGGTAAAAAGATATCGATTGTGGTATCTTGATCCTAAGTCACCTAAATTTCTTATTAGTAGAGATGTTATTTTTGATGAGTCTACTCTACTAACCCAGAGAAAGAAGTCTATAGTTTCTTCTAATACAGATAAATCAGAGAATAAATTGAAGCAAGTAGAGTTTGAAATTTCTAGTCCACCTATGATGTCTGAAAGTCCCACAGGCTCTGGACCTTCGATAGAAGAGGAGCCAGATACTATTGAAGAAAACATTTTCCCAGGAGGAAAGATGCATTGTTAGAGATAGACCAAGAAGATAAATATGACCACCACAGCGATATACTGATTATGTCGCATATGCCTTGTCAATTAGGAAAGAAATAGATTCTATCAATGAGCTAGCTACATATTCTGAAGCAATGTCTTCAGTAGATTCCACAAAATGGTTGATTTCTATGCAAGAAGAAATTAAATCACTTCACAAGAACGGTACTTGGATACTTGTGAAGCCGCCTGCCAAGCAAAGGATTGTTAGGTGTAGATGGGTCTTTAAATGAAAAGAAGGTATTCCTAGAGTTGAAAAGGCAATGTACAAGTCACGGTTAGTAACCAAGGGCTACAGTCAGGTACCAGGTGTTGATTTTAATGATATTTTCTTACCTGTTGTGAAACACAATTATATTCTTGTCTTACTTGCTCTAGTTGCCATGCATGATTTGGAATTAGAACAACTTGATGTTAAAACTGCATTTTTACATGGTGAGCTAGAAGAAGAAATTTATATGCAACAACCAGAGGGTTTTGTTGTGAAAGGAAAAGATCACGTTTGCCTATTGAAGAAATCTTTATACGGTCTGAAATAGCCACCGAGGCAATGGTACAAAAGATTTGATTCCTTTATGATTGGCATGGATATCCAAGGAGCAACTATGATAGTTGTGTTTATTTTCGATGAACTCATGATGACTCATTTATCTATTTGCTTCTTTGTGCTGATGACATGTTGATTGCAGCTAAAAATATGTTTGATATTGATGAGTTAAAGAAGCAGATGAGCAAAGTGTTTGAGATGAAGGATCTTGGTCCAACAAAGAAGATCCTTGGCATGGAAATCAAAAAAGATAGACAGGTGGAAAGTTGTATTTAACTCAAAAGAGTTATATTGAAAAAGTTTTGGGAAGATTCAGTATGAAAAATGCTAAATCTATATCTACTCCAATGGCTACACACTTTTAATTGACAACTACTCTATCACCAAAGTCTGATGATAAAAAGAGGTACATGACTCGAGTTTTCTACTCTAGTGCAGTTGGTAGCATGATGTATGCTATAGTTTGTATGCACCCAGATATTTCACATGTTGTTAGTGAGGTTAGTAGATATATGTCTTGTCCAAGCAAAAAACACTGGGATGCAGTAAAATGGATTTTGAAATATTTGCGTTGGACTTCAAAAGCTTGTCTGGAGTTTGGTCGGAATAGTAGTTCTTTGGTTGGTTATGTTGACTCTGATTATGCTAGTGATCTCATAAAAGGAGATCACTAACAGGATATGTATTCACTCTTGGAGGAAGTGTGGTTAGCTTGAAAGCTTCATTGCAACCTGTGATTGCATTATCTACTACAGAGGCTGAATATATATATATATATATATATATGTGTGTGTGTGTGTGTGTGTGTGTGTATTTATATATAGCTCTAATGAGAAGTAATATAAATATTTTTTTTTATTAAAATTATTGTTTTATAAGTATTACTGAGTCGAAATACATAGATATCAAATAGTTACGTAATTCGATTCATTACGAATTCAAATAGGAATTTCAATAGCATATATATTTTACTAAATTTATATCTTAAAAATACATAATATTAATAATTGGGTGCGATATATGTTTCATAGTAACTAATAATCCATTAATTTTTATTTTTTGAATCATTTTATTTAATAAATTAGTGCATATTTTTCTGGTGGATATAAATTAGTGCATATTTGTTCTTGATTATCTAATTTTGACATATATGAAATTATAATAATTTTTAAATTTAATTTGTATAGGTATATATGATTTTTCATAATTATTTAAAAGAACCCAATATTTATTCAAGATTACAGATAAGATAGATTATATTTTAATTTAAGTCAAGTGATCAGAAGAAGAATTTTTGAGGTGTCCTATTTTCATATCTACCAATCAGTTTAGTTTTAAACTATTAAAATTAGGTAAAATTATACTTTCGGTCTCATAACTCTAGCTTTGTGACACATTTGGTCCTGTAACTTTTTGCTTGACAAATGTGATTCTGTAATTTCATGTCTTTACGTATTTGGTCCTTATTTTTTGCACATTTGGTCCTCAAATTTCAAATTTGGTCATTTTTTTTTTTGTCATACATTTGATCTTTCACCCATTTTTCGTCCAAAATCAAACTTTTCCTACCGAAAAAAATAAATGTTTAGTACACTCATCAACGTAAAATATATTCAAAGTATTAAAAAAAAAGGCAACATTAACGTTATAATTTATTCTTAAAGATACTCGCTATATTGACAAATCATCCAACAGAAAAAGATTTCTGAATTGAAAAAAGGAGTTCTCAAATCATCCAACAAAAAACTAGGGTCTAGAATTGTGTGTGTGTGTGGGGGGGGGGGGGGTTAGCCGGGTGAGAGTGAAGTGATTTTGCTGAAAATTGTCTAGGTGCAATTTGCCCTAAGTAACTTAATTAATGTGTCATCTATTGGGGGGAAAAAATCACGCGCAAATCATGTGTCACAGGCCGAAAAAGTTCAATTTTGGATTAGAAAATGAGTGAAGGACCAAATGTGTGAAAAAATGACCACATTTGAAATCTCAAGACCAAATGTGCGAAAAATAAGGACCAAATGTGTCAAGGCATACTAAATTACAGGACCACATTTATCAAGCAAAAAGCCATGGGACCAAATGTGTTACAAAGCCAAAATTATAGGACCAAAAGTGTAATTTTACCTTAGAATTACACTTCACTAAATTCTATATATTCTTTTTTAAAAGAAAAATTTTTTCTTCCTTTAATTAGTTATACAAAAATTAATTTTGAAATTTAATATATTATTTATTAATTGAATATTTTTATATACCTATTTATTGATTATTTTACTATAATTTGTGTTGAAGATTAAATTTTTACTAAATTAAAAAATTAAATATCAATTAAATTTTTTATTTAAATTTTGAAATTCCCTAAATTTAATTCCAATATTAAATATTTAATTTTAATTAATATTTTAATATTTATTTTACCGGCGAATGTGAAGTCGCCAAGTGTCAATATGAAATGTCTCAGTCAATCAAATCAAGTTGTATAGCCCGAAAGTCTAAAATAAATCAAATTGTGACAAGTAGCGCATTTTGTTACGTGACCAATCAAATCATGACACGTATATGATATACTATTCTAGTTTAAGGGTTTAGTTTTGGTTTGGTCCCAAAAACAAAGCATACATATGCTAAATTTAATAAAAATAAAGACAATATAGCCAAGTGGTAGAAATACCATATTGACATGTAATAAACCCTAGTTCAATCCCCATCGCTACCTTTTTTTTTCTTTTTTCGCCTGATGCAAATTTGTTTCATAACAAAGCACAAAGCCATGATATAAAATAGAACAATAGCTAGCGGCCTGCGGTGCGTAGGCTTTCCTGATGGTCGTGAGCTGTATCTACTTCAGCAGCAGACTCGACCTACTCCTCCCTTTTTCTTTTTCCTTTTTTACCCAGATGAGTTTGATCCCAGGCACAAACATTGGGGAATAATACACGCACACAACGAAATCAAGAGGGCCGAAAAAGGGCCCAGTGGTTGGCGTTGCAATTGTTTAGCCACATGGTCTGGAGTTCGAGCTCCAGTACTTGCAGCCACTATTTTTCTGCCCCCTTTTTGTTTTTATTAAACTTGGATGCATTATGACATCGTTTCAAAACAGATTAACAGGCCTATATTAGTCCCAAGTTTTAACCAGCAGTAAACAAAAATCATCCAAAACTTTATAGATGGATTTTTATACCCAAGATCACATACTTGAATCAAACAAGACTTACGAATATGAGCATACATCCACAATATATATCCAACATAAATATATATATATATATATATATATATTGTATATTTAACTAGAGCATGCTCAAAAATATCAAATCACAATCGAATAAATCAAAATAAAACATATTTGATTATTTACTAGTCCAGCTCTGATACCACTTGTTGAAAACTTTAAGTATGGATTTGAACACAATAATCCATAATAAAAAACAAAAATACGATTCATGTGAATTGATTAATCACAAAACCACTAGTAAATAACCAAACAATGCTTCAACTGCAATCACTAACCCTGATTCATTGGATATGTGGAAGAAAAATGGAACTACGGTTGGCGGTCTGCTAAGCTAAGAAAAACGGCATAACTTTTCTATATTCTCTCTTTTAGATGGGGCAAAAAGCAAAACGTCGTCATATTCTTGCTTAAGGACCACACCCTAATATACCTTATATATCACACTTTAATTAGAGGGCCATCAAACATAATTAAAGTGTGACTGAGCTTCTACACATGAAAGGAATATGCCTATAAGCCCATTAAATTTATTTCTTAATATGCAAGACCATCAAATTAGAGAAAAAACCCAAGAGTATGGAGTTGACATCACCAACTGGAAGGACAAAGGTGCAAAGCTAGCAAGCTAAGTGCGCCTCCAATTATACATCTTCTTTCAAACTCCCCCTGATGCCAAGCTTCAAGAATAACTCTTCTCTCTCCATGGACCACCTTTTATGATCACCAAAGTCGCCTAGAGGATTGTAAGTTGGCTTCAAATGGCCCGACTTCTTCTCTCTCCGCGGTGGTGGTTGGCAATACTTCATATTCTTGCACTAAAGGCTCACCCAAACTCCAATGGTGATTGGAGAACATTAACCTCTATCGGCACTCCCTAGCAGTATGTGGAAGGGGTGAAGCAAGTATTTGCAGCAACGAGGAATAAATCTTTCCCATTCTCGTCAACTCCATTCAGCTCTACGGCCCTAGGAACCACTTTGTCATAAAGAAGTCCCGTCACTAGAAGGCCCGCCAAGGTGCACAAATCCGATAACGATATCGACAACTCTCTAAAGGAAGTCAGAAGAGTGTTGGCAGTCGGACACCACACCTCATAAAGTGCCTTGACGATCTCCGGGTTGTGGTCCTATACCTCAATTGCCACCAACTTGTGTTCATACCGACTAAGGATATCCTCCACCCACTCCCAATAGCTTTTGACATATTGAAATTTTCCGGCGAATTGAATGGCATCTCCCCACTTGACTTTTCCTTCTATGATGCGCCGATCTAACGTTCGTAAGAAATTTGGCTCATCTGATTGCTTTATGATGAGTTGCTTGCAAAATCCACACCTTAAATGTCTTACTCAAAGAAACCTCCTGGGACCAATCTTCTATGTGCAATGGGTTCGTCAACTTGGGCCACTCCTTCGCATACTGGCTAATAGTGGGGACATGGACCGCCTAGAATGTACTTTTCTCTATTAGCTCGTTTTCATCGTTGAGAATCATCAAGTGCTTTTCTCAGGAGCTAGATGTAGTATCTCTGAAGTACACCATGATTTAACCTATCAAATTCCAAACAAAGGTGTAAGGCAGATAAGTGGAACAAACAAAGTGCAAACACATTCATCCAAAAACCAACATAAAACAAAACAAGAGCAAGCGAGAGAGAGAGAGAGAGAGAGAAAGAGAGAGAAACAATAGATACAAGTTCTAGGCTCTCAAAGACTTCACAACAAATACTTTGAATCGATAGCTCGATTTTGTTTCAGATAATTGTATAGTGTTCTCTCGAGTTGTTGATCATCTGCTGAAGTGAAAGAAAAGGGGGAGTTAGACACAGGAAAAAAAAAAAAAAAAAAAAAAAAAAAAAAGGCAAAAAGATAGCCAAAAAAAAGGAAAATAAAGAATTGTGCAAGAAAAAAAAAAGGTTAAAACGGAATTCATGAATTATATTCAGTACATATATGTGTATGTACATACATATACAAATTTATGTAAATGTAAAAGGAAGATGAGGACAAAAAAGTGGTGAAATAAAAAAAAAGAACATGCATATAGGTGCACAATTAAGAGAGCATGGGGCAGCAAGAGTTTTCTTTTTTTTTTTTTTTATATTTCCCTCTCGGTTAAGCACCAATTTTTTTCTTCCTCTCTGTTAAGCACCAGTTTTTTCCTCCTCACGGTTTAGCGCCCCGATCATGTCCTACCCTTTTTTTCTTTTTTTTTTTTTTTGAATGAGCGGAGGTGAATGAGACCCTTTTTATAGGCGTGTTATGTTCTTGTTATTCACTTCAATTATGACTGAAACTATAGCCTGTGGATTGATTAGGAAAAGATGAATTTGAGTCTACTTAGGCTTGTGAGGCACCAAGTTAAGGTGGGTTAAGCATGTCATCATAAAGGTGAGGAATTTGAACTGCAAAATACTAAAAAGAGTGAGGCGAAATTTGAGCCAATCGATGAGTAGCTCAATCTAATTTGAGCCTGCTACCCAGAAATTACATTGGAGGCCAAATATCTCAAAGGCTATTTGTATTCTGAGTTCATGGTGGGCCTCTAGTGCTATCAAGATTGAAAAAAAAAAGAAGAAGAAGAAGAAAATTGAGTTGGTTTCATATGCAATCACCAGCATTGAATCTTGATCAAAGAATTGCAAACTTCACAGGATACATTAGTTTGTGGTGGGTCCATGATGTTTTCTTTGATGAATTTTAAGTAAGCCACATATTAGAATTTGTTTTCATCTAGGGAGATGAAGGGAGGACTTAGAATTGGGTTCGAATTTAATCTTGCATTTTGATCAAATACTCTAGCAAGTGATGGGCCAATATTCATGGGCAAATCTTGCAATTGTATTGCCAACTTGGCCAAATTTTATGGGCAAATTTTGCAATTGCATTGCCAACTTGGGCCGAAATTTCATGGGCAATGATAAATTTTGCAATTGTGTTGCCAAACCATGGGCCAAATTTCTTAAAAGTTTAGAATTAAAGCTCAAATAGCTTCAAGTGGAGAAATCAATGGACCTAATTTCTTAAAAGTCCATCATTATTTCTAAAACAAAAAAAGGAAAAGAAAAATCAAGTACTTCAAGTCCCACCTCACTCACTTGAATATTCGGCATGTTCTTTGTTGAGCCTTGAAGAGGGGGCATCTGTTGACGATTAAATTTCGTCCAACTAAAAAATTGACAAGTGTAAATTAAAATATTAAATATCAATTAAGTTTTCTATTTATATTTTGGAATTTCTTAAATTTAATTCCAATATTAAATAGTTAATTTTAATTAATATTTTAATATTTATTTTATAGACAAATGAAAAGTCGCCAAATGTCAATATGAAGTATCCCGGCCAATCAAATCAAGTTGTGCAGTCCGAAAGTCTAAAATTATTCAAATAGTGACAAGTGACGCATTTGGTTACGTGACCAATCAAATCATGACACGTAAATGATATTTTTCTCTTTAATAATAATTTATATTAAAGAGATAAATATTGAAGAAAATGTTAATATTTTGAAAACCCTACATAAACGCCTATATATAAAGTAATAAAGGTCATTTGGAGCTAAAAAAAAAAAAACCCATCAAGAAGTCTTCCAAAAGCCAAAGAAGAAGGAAGTTTCGAACACTACAAGAAAAAACAGTATTTTCGGTGGAATTTCGGCGGAATTAATCCGCTGAAAATACCTTCGTCGCTTTTTAATTTTCGACGGATTTTCGGTGGATTTTTTTTTAATTAAATAAATTTTCGACAGAATTTTCCGCCGAAATTATTATTTATTTATTTTTTAATTAAATATATTTTCGGCGGGAAAATCCGCCGAAATTTTTTTAAATTTTGGGCGGATTTTCCCGCCGAAATTTGTTTCATATTTTTTAAAATAAAATTTCAATTGCCTATCCTAAGAGTCGAACCCGGGACCTCGCCCCAGCTCGCGCGCGCGTGCAATGACGCGCTCGAAATTGCACCAAATTTTGGAGCCATTGGGAGTCGAACATTCGCCCTCTCGGTTGGCAAACGACTCTCTTACTGTTGAGCTATCTTCACTTTGTTGTCATAATTCATTACATTATATATTTATATCATACAACAATTCAAATAAAAATAATTTAAAATAATTAATAATAATAATAATACGTTTTTTATATATTGAAAATTTTAATATTTTTTAGTTTTTAAAAAATTTACATATATAATACATAATGTTATATACATAATATAGCATACAAAAATTCATTTAATTCTAATAATAGAAATAATAATAATAATAATTTTATAATAATAATTCAAAAACAATCAAATTTTTAAATTTTAATATATTTTAATTATTTTTTATTTAGAAAATATTATTCTTTATTTTTTTAATTTTTCGGCAGAATTTTTCGTCGAAACTCAGCCGAAAAATTCAAAAATATTATTTTTTTAATTATTTTTTATTTAAAAAATATTATTTTTTATTTTTGAATTTTTCAGCTGAATTGTCCGCTGAAAATCCGTCAAAAACTTCAAAAACATTATTTTTTTAATTATTTTTTATTTAAAAAATATTATTTTTTATTTATTTTTTATTTTCGGCTAAAAATTTCGGCCGAAAATTTCAAAAATTATTTTTTTTTATTTTTTTCAATTTTCCGCCCATATTCCGTCGAAAAATTTCGGACGAATATTCTGCCGAAAATTGAGCGTTTTCTTGTAGTGGAAGTTCTCTCAAGTCAAGTTCAAAAAGATTCAAGAAAATCCAAGCGAAATTCCCGGTATTATTTGCAAAAGTTATCAAATCAAAGCATTCAAACCGCGATCAAGGTGTTAGTCCCGCGTTTTGGCATTTTTTTCGAAGTTAAATCCACGGTGATTAAAGCAACGTTTGAAGCGTTCTTCACGTAAGTTATCAAAGGAAGACGTTTAATCAGCAATCAAGGTGCCAAACGGGCAAATCGGCATTTTTTCCGCAAGCTAATTATTCACGACGTTCATTGAAATTTTCGACATTTGATTCGTAATTAAGCTACTTAGCCTACGAATCGCATTGTTAGAGGGTCAAGTCAAATTTGGAGAAAATAATTAGGGGATTAATCTTTTAGAAGATTATTTTTCACTAAATTATATTTTTGTTTCCTTAAATTCAAATATTTGTTATATATTTTTCTTGTCTTGTAATTTGTAATTTGCAAACTCGAAATTTTCGTCGACCAATTTGATTTTAGAATTTTTTGTTCTTTCAATAATAATTGATTATTTTTTTATTTAATGAAAATTTATTATATTATGTAAACAAGTATATCTATAATTTCACTTGCCTTGGTCATAGGTTAACTACTAATTGTAAACTATTTTTATACTTTTTTAATTTTATTTTTCATGCTAGGTATTTAATCTTTAATTGGTGATTTGATTTCAGGATTTTAATTATTATTTGTTGTTATTCGTGTGAATTTTTGAACTTTTATTGGATACAGACATGATATTAATGGACACATGTCATATAGAATTTTCAAATATTAAAACACTACAAAAAAATGAATAAATTTGTGAATATATAACAAGTAATAGCAAAAAAATTGTCATTAATTATATATATTTAGTGACAATAAATTTATGTTGTCACAAAACATAGTTTGCACAATATTAATGGTGATGATATAGTGTAAAAAGCTGACAACATAATGTAAAATTAACAATTAGTGACACACCTATTGTGACAATGGAATCTTGTCACAAAATTCTAAGATTAATTTTGGTTGTCACCAAATTATATATGTGTTATTAATTGTTCATGGTGACAATTAAAACATGAATTCTTGTCATCATTGAATGATATTGTGACAATATAAACAATTTTGTCACCATAAAAACTTAATTCTAATGACAAGATAGAAAGTATTGTCATTTAATACAATCATTGGTGACAATTTTTATATTGTCATTTTTAAATTTTGTCAATAATATTACTTTTTTATAGTGATATAATTCCATACTATGAAGCTCAAATTATTATCCTAAAATGATTTAACTCCGACCTATTGACAATGCAATCATTGATGTAATGATGTGAAATGTATTGTATGCCTTCTCAAAAAAAAAAGAAAAAGAAAAGGAAAAAACAACGCTACTTAATTCTAAATCTTTCAATTAATGATTCAACTGGCTTTGGACTGCAAATTAATCATATAGAGAAGTTCATGCATGTCATGTCTAGTTTGGATCGGATCCAGAGGTTCATATTTGTGTACACAAATCGGACTCCAATTCGACCAATCGACAACCCTAATTGCAGCATTAACCAAAATATTAACTTGAAAGGTTAGGAGATCAAAAAAGTCCACCGTGGCCATCTAATAGCGAAAAATGAAAATCTAAGGTATCAGATGTGTCCACCATGAATGGTTTCGTCCAAAAACTTTCATAAAATCCAAAAAATAGATCCAAAGAAGTACCACTATCTTCATCATAATCATTTGCCCCCAAGTTGAACCCTAAAGAATTCGATATTTGGGAGCAATTTTGTCGCGCAATTGAATCTAAATCCCGATTTGTAGAACCATCAGAAAGTAGTGAATTTGAGCTTGATGATTCCAAGATGCACATATCAGGAGGAATATCACTGCCAGAAAATGCTTGATGGCATGATTTGCTGCTTCTTTTACTGAGTTTCTTGATATGTGCGTGCCAGTAGTTTTTGACATCATTGTCGGTTCTTCCGGGCAATTTTGCTGCAATGGCAGACCACCTGTGACATAAAATATATAATTAGCAAATTGCTTGAGTCCTATATTCAACTGCCAACAAGCATTAGTTTATGATTCCTAAATCTTATGATCAATGATAATTGAGAATTACGGGAGGAATTCTATTTCAGATTCTATTCAATCGAATCAATGTTGATGGTGTGATGAGTGTATTACACTTGTCGAATGAAATTTGTGTATATTTTGGAGAGAACGATCACAATCATATGACGATAAAATGCACTTATCATGTGATTTGTTGGGTTTAACTTCGAGTAAGAAGTTTACCGAATTAATATAAATTAGAGATTGAATACCCAAATGGATTTATTGTGAGATCATACTTATTTCCAAGTTCATCATGAAGTTTGGCAATAAGATCTTGTTCTTCTTTGGTGTAGCTCCCTCGTCTGACACCGGGTTTCAGGTAATTCACCCATCGCAATCGACAACTCTTCCCTCATCGATCTAGACCTGAAAAATATAATTCTATTTTGCTATAAATCATATGTTTATGAGATTAAGTATATCTTAAAATTTGTTGGTTTCCGTATAGAGATATTATATATATAGACAAACACACACACACACATACACATATATATGGAATTCGATGTTGATCATGATAATTGCTTACTAGCAAACTTGGGCAGTAATCGCCAATTCCAGTGGCCATATCTGAGAACATAAGGTCTCAATTTATTGTCTTCATCTTCAGTCCATGCACCTTGCTCTAGTCCATTCTTGTCAACACGAGCACCCTTCACCATTTTCAGTCATCCGTACCTAGATCCGTCTAGCTCGAACAAAGTTCAGTCATAATTCATATATATATATATATATATATCTGTGTGTGTGTGTGTGTGAATGCATATGCCATTATGACCCATCTATGAGCTGAGTGGACCATATAAAGTAAATAAAATTTGTCAACTTTAAGAAACAACTCGAGAAGGTGATATTTTGATCATATTATACATGTTGCCCAAGTAGGCATGCCCTTAAAATTAAATTTGATTATATTATATATGAAGTAAATAGAATTTGTCAACTTTAAGGAACAACTCCAGAAGGTGGTATTTTGATTATATTATATATGTTAACTAAATGGGCATGCCCATAAAATTAAGGGACTTAAAACATTAAGAAAATGGAAGGAACGAAAGTGGCTTCTTCTTTTATACACTGAGGTTATATGGTCCTAAAGTTTTTTCAGAAAGGAAAAGGGTTTTCTCAACCAGAAATGAAATTATAATAAAATGCTCTCATTAGTTTACAGTGACAAATAATCAATCATAGTTTTAGTAGTCTACCGTCTATGTATTTTTTATAATTGGCTATTTTCATATCATATCATATCATGTATCTTATGTGTGTAAAAATATTTTGTTAAATAGATGATGATTTAAACTCGACATACATTTATAAGATGAAATATAAATTTAAACGAACGATTCAATATTTACTCTCAACTTACATGACTAAATTTGTCTTGAGAATATTTTTTTCCAGTTGATTAGGTCAAAAAAAAAACACACTTCGATAACAAATAGAAATATTTGAACTTTAGAGGGAAACAAAATCATGTTTACATTTTCTTTTTTAGGATTTAGGAATTGGGAATTTTTTTTATAATATGCTCATACATTATTTTTATATGTATACTGTTAAAATTTAAACGCTTAATTTTACACTGTACATATCTATTAAAACAAAATCCCTGAACGAAATAGGGAAAATTCTTGGCCGGAGAGCAATAGCGATAATTTTTTGAATAAGCCAAGTTAACCCAATTCTTACATAAAAATGTCATGAGAACGATTGATCATATGCAGATTACAATTCTATATTAATATTTATTTGTATAGTTTCGATAGCTTCAACAATGGGGCATGAATCATGATTACAAACCTTGGGTCTTGAATAATTATTTTAATTACTCCCTCCGTTCCATATTACTTGTCGTTTTAAGAAAAAAAATTTGTCCCATAATATATGTCGTTCTCACATATCAAGAAGAAATTTATTAATTTTTTCCTAATATACCCTTAGACTTTAATTAATATCTTATGCAAATTTCTAAAAAAAAATTCAGCAATTTATTAATTATGGGTGACTCAATTCCTAAAAAATCTCCCAATTACAACACTAATTGTCTTTCAATCTTCCATAATAATGTGCATCTTCAATCTTCCTAAAAATTTGAGACTTTCAATCTCCCAACAACACTAATGGTCTTTCAATAATGTGCATCTTCAATCTTCCAACAACAGTAATTGTCTTTCAATCTTCCTAAAAATTTGAGACTTTTATCAATTTTCAAGTTTCACTATTTTTTGTAGTGAAAATTTTTCGGATTTCTTACAGAAAATTCTTAGAGGGAGTGTTTTTAGCTTTGTTTAAAATTTTCAACAAAATTTTTAATTATTCCATCTGTAAAATATGCATTTCTTTTTTTTTTTTTTTGTGATAGGCAAAAATATGCAAACTTGAAATTGAACAATAATAGTGAAAATTGAAAGGACATTGCATGTAAAAGAGAGGATATCTTGGAAAGAGATAAATAGTTGATGAAAGATAGATTAGTGGCGTAATTTACTAAAAGGGTATTTTGGTCAAGATAATTTATAATTAATGTTCTTAATCCATTTCCTTAATTCTTGTGCATAACTCCAAAACGACAAATAATATGGGACGGAGG
The DNA here is from genome assembly GCA_026212405.1 of Petrea volubilis. NCBI lineage: Eukaryota > Viridiplantae > Streptophyta > Magnoliopsida > Lamiales > Verbenaceae > Petrea > Petrea volubilis. The sequence goes on along the minus strand of CM047873.1, from coordinate 6,797,814 downwards.
GAGTAGTAAATTACAAACCTTGGGTCTTGAATAACGTGAGTAATAACAGTTGTCTGAATCATACAATTGAAGCATAAAGATATTTTCCATTTTTTATTTTGGATGGCGGAGACAAGTTTAATAAAACACGACCTAAAGTGTGAATGCTAGCAAATATAACATTAATTGCTTTAAACTTGTCAGACATCTTATTATTAAAAAAGAATAAAAATAAATTAATTTAGTTTTATCCATTTTTATAACATTAATTTTTTTTCTGAATCGATTAAACTAAATTATTGAATTATCCTACGTGATTAATTAATTAATTGCTTAGAAAATAAATTATCAAAATGGTATGTACGATCATAGTTTAACAAGAGTATTTGGCTGAGTTTAGTTATAAGCTCTTTAATATATTTTACAAGTTATTTGAGAATAATTTAAACTTCTCAAAATATTTTATATTTGAGATTTCACATGATTAATCTCAAAACTATTTAGTATTTTTTTTTTTTTGGTAATAGAGTATATAAACTCTAAGTATAAGATCAAATTTATAAGTTTCCAAAGAACTAAAAAAGGCTCCTACAAACATTTGTTTTATAGCTTATTAACTGTTTAAATCTAAATAAAGAAACAAGATAAATATTCTTGATTTTTTTTTATCAATTTTGCATTTCTATTATCTAAAAATAGTTATCTAAATGACATACTAATTTTCCTTTATCATTTTTCTTCATGATTCTACTAAAAGAATCTTATAAACTCTCATATTTGTCAACTGAAATAACAATGTATAATCTCTTAAAAATATTTTATAAATTATTATATCTTATTTTATCCAAACACTTCAATGACTTATTTTAAAATTAAATTTTAATAGTTATAATCTCAATAAAAAATAAATAAAAGCTCTATAAATTAATATATAACTTTGATAAAAATAAGTTTTCCACTTCGTCCTCCACATGCTCTTACTCAATGTCTTATGATCCAAAACTAGAGTTCCGTTTTACCGTCTCAACTTTTTCTTAAAAGGGTCCTGGACAACTCTACTTCATACTAGACCGCTGAATTATCTACACCTAAAATTCCAACGAGGCCCAACGAGGCCCAAAAACTGAGACTCACTATATGTCGATTCAATCCATTCCACCCTTTAAAATGGACGGTCATATAGATCCTACATCTACTATAGGACTCGTTTGTTTCTCAAATTCGTTAATCGGAACTTGTGTATTGACTCAAGATTAGTCGAGATTCAAGCCAATTAGATTGGTTGTTTGGTAGCCATAATTAATTGAATAAGATGATCGTACGTATTATGCAGAGGGTGGTTTGGTATTCAAGATTGAATAAGATTGAACTAATATTAAAATATAATTTACGTTATTACCCTCGATTGTTAAAAAATTTTAGGGCTTAATTTTCAAATTACGCCTTAGCCATCTTGCAATATTAATAATAATAATAATAATAACAATAATAATAATAACAATAACAATAACAAGAATAACAATAAGAATAAGAATAATAACAATAATAACAATAATAATAATAATAATAAACAATAATAACAATAATAATCACAATAATAATAATGACAATAATAACAATAATAATAATAATAATAATAACAATAAAAATAATAATAAGAATAATAACAATAACAATAACAATAATAAGAATAACGATAACAATAACAATAATAAGAAGAAGAAGAATAACGATAACAATAACAACAACAACAACAATAACAATAATAATGACAATAACAACAACAACAACAACAACAACAACAACAATAATAATAATAATAATAACAATAACAATAATAAGAATAACGATAACAATAACAAGAATAATAATAATAACAATAACAACAATAACAATAATAATAATAATAACAACAACAACAACAACAATAATAACAATAACAACAACAACAACAACAATAACAATAACAATAATAATAACAACAACAACAACAACAACAACAATAATAACAACAACAACAACAACAACAACAACAACAATAATAATAATAATAATAATAATAATAACAATAATAATAACAACAACAACAACAATAATAATCATAATCATAATAATAACAATAACAATAATAATAATAACAATAATAATAACAACAACAACAACAACAACAACAACAACAATAAGAATAACAACAACAACAACAATAATAATAATAACAATAACAATAATAACAATAACAATAATAATAATAATAATAATAATAATAATAATAATAATAATAACAATAACAATAATAACAAGAATAATAATAATAATTTAAATTATTTTTTAAGAAGAAGGAAATGAAATTTTGATATTTTAATTTTAATTTTAATTTTAATTTTAATTTTAATTTTTTATACTTTACAATATTTAATCTGATTGAATAATAATAATAATTTATTATTATTTAATAAAAATTATTATTATTCAATAAAATTACATATTGTAAAAGATAAAAAAAATAATAATTTATTATTATTATTATTTAATAAAATTATATATTTTAAAATATAAAAATAATTAATAATAATTATTTAATAAGATTATATATTGTAAAGTATAAAAATAATTAATAATAACAAATTTGTAAAAGTAAGGGCAAAACAAAGGACAAAATAGTCAATTCAAAGTGTTGGAATAGTGACTCAATCCCACCCCATCCCCTGAGATTATAATCTCGAAATTAGACCCATCACATTACGGGCCGCATGAGATTAGGTGAAGGCCCGCAATTATAATCAACCAAACGATCAATTAGCCGAGATTAGCTGATAAGTAAAGGCCTTTTCTTGGCTAATCTTGAAAAGCAAACGGGTTCATAATATATTGGGTTGATTAGACGGATAATATCTATGTATTTGAATAATTTTTTATTATTTTATTTATTAAATTAAAATTATTGTATCACTTTTACACAAATGTCATTTATCCAACTATCCGTAAACTACATCAAGTGTTGGATGAAAACACACTGCAAATAGGCTCCATATTTGACTTGGGTGATCTTGTAGATCATACCCTTGGTATTATGCAATGGTTTTGGTTAGATGGATAACATATGCACATTCACATTAAATTCTGTTTTTCATTTATTCACTAAATTAAAGTTGTTGCATCATTTTGTACACGTCATTCATTCCAATAAATTATACTAGGGACATGTTTGCTACTTTGGAATGAATCTGATAGATATGTTTACCTACTTAATTTATTATTTGCTTGCAAAATTTTAGGCGTATGATTATACAATGACCCGAGATCAGTTTAACAGATTTATTTGATTACAAATCACACCTAAAAGGGTGTGAGATGTTTTGGAAAGACAATCACACCCTTTTTTATAAATAATAACATCTTTTGAATCCACATTACCATTTGACTTTTACATAAATACTCAACTTTTCATTGATTGTAAATTTTGTAAGAAATAATCTAAATAATAATGTTTTTAATATAAGTTCATTAAACAAAAAACATATATTCACTACATTAATTGGTATTCAATATTTAAATATTTATATTAATAAATACAAACTTTAGATAACACAAAATTGATGATATTTTTAATTATCAAAAATTGAATGTTCACAATATTATAGCTTATAAAAATAATTTTACTAATTTAAATGAAATTAATTAAATAAATCATATCGAAAAGTGGATGATAGTTTTAAAAGTGAGACAATAGATAAATATGTTCATAATTGAAATGGTGCTATAAATTTTGAGGGTGAATATGAGAAACACTTAAAGAATGGGAGAACAATAAAGTATTTTTCAATTTAATCCAATATAGTAAATCTACACAACCAAATAATAAACTCGTAAATGTATGGGATATCTTGAATGAACGAATAAGTTAACAAACAATAAATAACTCTGGATTAGTGACCCACAAATAAATAACTAAGGATTTGATATAGTTTCTTCATTAATAATCCATATTTAATGGATCACATCCAATCATATGAAAAGTAGCAAACATGTCCTAGATGTAGGATGTAATACACTTGTGCAATTTTATCTCGGTGTTTGGTAAAGTAGCTGCTACTTGCAGTCAGAATAATAGTTGATGGAAAAATAAATGGCAAATGTCATATTTAGTCAATGTTTCGTTTTAGCATTTACGACTTTACAATTCCTAAACTTATAAATTGGTTTCACATTTGTTCATCCGGTGAATTTTCGATGGGTTCTTGCCTGAAATGATATCTCATGACAACCATGTGCCTATTTTAAGGGCGAAATTTTCATTTTAGTACAAAGATAACAAAAAATTAATTGACCGAATAACAATAAATGCAAAGAAGGTAATTCTAATTGGTCAAAGGATAAAAAAGGAGGTAAAATGTTTGGGTTTCCCTTCATCTCAGCTCGGAGGATAAGGACACAATCAAGAATTCATATTTAATTTTTTTTTATTTGGATTGAATAATCATGGAATGATAATTTTGCTCTTAAAATAGACAAATACTTGTCACATCATACAATTTCATGCAAAAATCGACTGAAAAATTCACTAGAGGGACGACGAACATGGACCTAAATTATAAATTCAATGATTACAAGGTCACTAATGATACTTTAGGAACTAAAATAAAATATTAAGAACTAAATATAATATTTGCCAAAAGATAAAATTGTTTGACATTAACAAAAACAGACATGATCTTGTGATCATCATATTATGATGGCAGTCGGAATCCTAAAACTCTGACCCATACCGCCCCGTTTTTTTTTTTTTTTTTTTTTTTTGGTGACCGAATGAATTGAGCCTGCTATAGACGTCTCATGTTTTTGAAAGATTTTAAAAAACTTCTTTATTACCATGATTTCTAAAGATGAAAATATAAATATTGTATTATTAAAGAATTAGTTATTTGTCAATTTTTACGAGCATCTTCAATTTTCAAAAAGTCGAAAAATATTTTAAACAGATAATTACTTTTATGTACAATGAAAAATATAACGATGGATGAATTTGTCTTAAGAAAAAGTTGTTTCAACAAATGAAGTAAATATTGAAATGTATAAACCGATCAAGATTCTCAACTTGATTTAATGTAGGAAAAAGATTTGTTATCACCACATGCATTTAATAGCGTCACAGGCTCCTAATATATATATGTTTATAAAATATCGGCACTCACTAATGATGTTTTTTTTTTTATTTTATGTTTTTGATTTGTTTTTTGCCCCCCCCCCCCCCACCTCATATGTCCTATTTTCTCTCTTCCCTTTTCAATAAGATATATCATTTTGTGGTGAGGTGGACATCCAGTTGGCATTTTTGTGGTGATGTGAACATCCAATTGGTATTTTTATAGTGAGGTGAATATACAATTGACATTACAATTAACTCTATTTAAAAATATTAATTTATATTTGTTTGGACCCGAAAAATGAATCGTTGTATCAATTCGGAGTGGGCTGACATTGGTCCTTTTCGCCACTCCGAAATAAAATTAACAAGAATCAGATCACTTCGATGCAAGTAGATCAATCATCAATCCCATATTAGAAGGCCCATGCCCGAATGAATTAAGGCCCATGGCCCAGTCAGCGGAAAAAAAAATAGGAAAAAATAAAATGAGTACATTCAACAGGTCCCTTGTTTTTGGGGATTGTTGGATGTAAATAACTAACTGGATAAAGATAAGGTATGAAATTATACCTGAACGTGGCTAAAATAAAGGGCATGTGCTGCTGAAAATTTGAAATCCAGATAAACATGACATAACTGTCATGTCCTAGAAATAAGGTAGCCAGCTCCAAATATAAAGGATGATGGTTGCAGCTTGACGTATGTAAAGGGGGGGCTTGATTCATCATTTGAAATACACAACATCAATTAATCAATACAACACACACACACACACACGCACGCGCACACACATATATATATATTAATAAAAAGGGCGAATTATAAAACATCCCCTGAGGTTTGACGAAATTATAAAAAAACCCCTTAACTATTGGAACTTACCAATACGATATATAAAATTTTAATATATTTTATTAAAATATATGATATATGAAAGTTTCTTAAATAATTGCACGGATTACATATAAAAATTTTGCTTAATTCTCTATACAAAAATTCAAATTTCTTGTTTTCTTGTCAAAAGTGTCACAAAATTTGTGCCGTCAAATTGTGTAATTCTATTGATGTGTAATTCTATTGATTTTTACTTTGCCTTTGTCAAATTGCTTTCTGGTTTATTTCATTATTTGTTGGTGTAGGCGTAATGGTATCGTCTTTTAAAAAATATTAAATTATCAACCTTTTCCTCTAATAGACAATGTAATGTATAAAGTATATTTTTCTTCTCAATGGTGATTTGTTTAACATAATAATCATATAAAAAATTAATCTTAACATAGTTAAGTAATTAAATCATTGTTTAATTATAATTAAGTATCCTTATATATTTTTTTTTAATACTGTAATCTTATCAGACCTTGTAATATTGTGAGGTCGTCAATGTTTTTTGTAACCTTGAGGGCATTTATAACACTACAGGAAAAAAAAAAAGAAATTTCCCATGGAATTTTCAGCTAATTTTGCCAAAAACAAGTATTTTCGACAGAGAATCAATGGAATTATTCCACCGAAAAATCTTCGTTGCTTTTCAATTTTGACAAATTTTTGACTGAATTTATTCAAAGTTGAAATTATTTTTCAACGGAATTTCAATAAAATTTTTATTTTTATTTTTGTAAATTAAATTAATTTTCAGCAATATTGTCAGTCGAAAATTCCACTAAAATTTTATTAAGAATCGACTTATTAAGGCGGCTAGGTTGATTGCGAGGTGTATGAAGTGAAGCTTTAATATTGCGTTTCATGTTTTAGGGGAAAAATGTTAATTTTGGTCCCATAAAATCGTATTTTTAAATTGGATTAATCCTATATTTGAAAAAAGTTCACAAATTAGGTCCGAATGGTGGGAAACTTAATGTGTTAATTAAATTAACCCCCTTGTATTACTTAACTTTTTTGAGAAACACCTATAAAAAGTAAATAGACAAAAAAAAAAAAAAAAACCACTTTATATAAACACAGATGCATATAAGTTTCTGGATCTTAAGATTGGTTTAATTTCTCTAGCTAGAACTAATAATAAAAAAAAAAAAGCCAGGAATAGTTTATTCGAGATCAATATTAAAAAAAAGTAGAATCGACCACGACTAGTGAAAGAGAGAAGGAGAGAAGACAAAGCTTCAAGCCATTGCTAGTTCATATGATCCAGCTTCCAGTACAAAGTTATTGTAGCTGAAAGAAGCTAGCCATCATGAAGGAGAACTCTTAGATCTAGATCCCAGTTCATGAATTTACCAAAAAAAAAAAAAAGATCCCAGTTCATGACTTATTATACCATACATATATACACCCATATATACAAATGCATATACATGTATATTTTGAGAGAGAGAGAGAGAGAGAGAGACTACAAGAAAACAGGTCTTTAGTTATTGAATTTTAGTGATCGACCATATCAATCACAATTAGTTTCAAATTTGTGATCGATTAGTGACTAATTACTTGTAAAAAATTGGATGATACTTACTTACAGAAAAGTGACTTGTTGGTTACTAATGTTGTGACTAAAGTAACTTTAGTAACTTTAGTCACCGTTCCATCACTATCTCATGTGATGGACATTAATTCAGTCATTAAACAATCAGTAAAATTTCATGCATACTCAGTTTTGTGTAATATCGATCACCCATAGGTCATAAATTTATATCGTTCACTAATCAGCTACTCATGGTGACTGATTATCCAATTAACTAATAGAAAAACTATTTTTTTGTGACCGATTTTGGCCGACATCCGTCACAAAAAAGGGTTTGTGGTTGAATAAATTGGTCACGAAAACCTTGGTCACATTTTTTTGTGACCGAATTTCTGATCTACTAAGTTTGTAACCGACTTTTATGACTAAAATTTCTGTCACCAACAAAAAAAATAGCGACAGAAATTCGATTACAAAAATTCAGTTTTGTGACCGGAAAAGAAAAATGAATAGTGATTAACATTTTGGTGACAACTTTCTAAACACCAAAGGATTTTGTGATCGAAATATCGGTCACAAAATCCTTCCTTATATCAAAGGAGTTTGTGACCGATATTTCACTCACAAAATACCCATTTTGTGATTGAATAAATCAGTCACAACTTTCTACACATCAAAGGATTTTGTGACTGATATTCCAAAGGATTTTGTGACCGAAATATCGGTCACGAAATCCTTCCACATAACAAAGGAGTTTGTGACTGATATTTCAATCAAATTTCTTCACACAAAAGGATTTTGTGACCTAAATATCGGTTACAAAATCCTTCCTCATATCAAAGGAGTTTGTAACCGAATGAATCGGTCACAACTTTCTACATGCCAGAGAATTTTGTGACCGAAATACCGGTCACAAAATCCTCCCTTATATCAAAGGAGTTTGTAACTGACATTTCGATCACAAAACACCCATTTTGTGACCAAATATATCGGTCACAACTTTCTACACACCAAAGGATTTTGTGACCGAAATATTGATCACAACATCCTTCTTGAAAATGTTTCCGTACTTTGTGATCAAAATTTCAGTCACAAATATTTGAATTTCAAAAGGACGGAATTGCGACTGAATTTTCGATCACAAACTCGTAATAACATTAATATATATATATATATATATTTACAATTTTTTTAATACTTCAGACGAATATAGTGGGTAAGCAAAATGAAAAATATTTTTAATTTGTATTTGTAACCGTTTGTTTGGTTTTTGTGACTGATTCGTCGATCACAAATACTACTTTGATGTTACCGGCAATCGATCACAAAATCGGCTACAAGTCCATATATTTTGTGATTGACCTATTTTGGTCACAAAAAACATTTTTTCTAGTAGTGATTAATAATCGTTGGCAAATGAGATGGGTCACAATTCCACCACAAATCTATCAAGTTTTAATTCGTCACTATGCAGTCGCATTTTGTGACTAATATTGCAGTCACTACTCGGTCACAATTAGGCTTCAGTCATAGATCTGTTATAAATTTGTCCACTTGTCATTTGCCACTAATTATAACTAATACATAGTCAAAAACCATTATAAATTTAGACAGTCATTAATTGATCACATTACCTATATAATTCCATCAACATGATCGCTTATTTAATTGATTAAAATAATTATAATTGAGAAAAAAATATTTGGAAAGAAACTTTTGAAGCTATTAAAATAATTATAATTCGTCTTTTAGAAACTAATGAATACTCTATTTGGCTAAGATCTCAATTTGAAAATTAATATGTTTGTGAGATATCGGATATCGCCACCTATAAAACGTATGGACCAATTAATTTCTATTTTAATTATCTTGTCATGAATAACTTTTGAATTAAATGCTTGTAACTCAAATGTTATAATTCTTTCTGATTCTTTAAACAAAATTCAAATAATTATTTTATCAATTTTAAGTTTTTATTAGATCTATAGATGGAAAGTTACGCTTGAATAACAATATTATCTTATAAAAGTAAAAAAAAACATATATATATATAAATAAGAACTAATTTAATAAAAAAATTTGTTACGAATTAATTCTTTTTATTGTTGATGATGTAAATTAAGTAATCCTTTTATATCAATTCAAACTTTTGCTATTATTAGCATAATTTATGAGAAACTGGAATACCAGAGTAAAAGGAAGATTTTTATTAAATTGAAATTATCCACGAATTCTAGACTTGATTGGAACTAATCACAAGTTGAATTAATCACAAGTTTATTAAATTAAGTAAAATAACTTGATTGGAACTAATCACAAGTTCCAAACTACAATAAAAGAGCTTGACAGTAAGCTCTGGAATTAACAGGAATGGTATAGTATATTAGTTGTTTTGACACACTTACAACTTTATTACTAAGAATTGAATGAACATGATAAGCTAGGACACACTCTTAATCACACAAACTAGAGGAATGCTTAGCACTCAAACACACACTATGCTCATATGCCCTAATCAACACTTGATACTAACATATAGTATTATGATGGATGATTGAGGAAAAGTTCCAACGGCTACTTTTTTTTAACATATTCCTTCCTTCTCTTTATCACCAATGGCTTCTTACCTTTGGTGTTGCGATCTTCAATTCAAACGGCTTCTTTGTTGATTGAAATCCTTGCAACGTCTCCATCCTTGTGTGTGTGTGTGTGTGTGTGTATATATATATATATGATTTCTTTCCTTGTGCATCAGAATATTAGCTTGGAATGGTTAAGATCTCTTGCAACGGTCTTTTCCTTGTGGAATTGGATTCTCCAATCTTGCCATCTTAACTTGACATCATCAAACATGGCAACAATTTAATAGTATTTCATTTTGCATTTGTATGATGGATTTAGATAAATAGATAGTACTTTTCACTTCATATGCTATGGATACATATTTTAAATTTTATTTATTAATATATATGAATGGTTCAAAAGACATAGATTCAAAAGCACAAAGAAAACAAAAAGGAAAAATGGGAAAAGGAAATATAGTGTACACATAAATTTTACACAAGGCAAACATTTTAAGCTTGTGTGTGTGTATTTTATCTACATAATAACAATATGTAGTACTTTAACTTAAGAAGTGTAAAAAAGATAAAAATATTTTTTTAAGAAAATATAGGACTTAAGTAAAAGGAAGAAAAAGTATTTTGTTGCATGTAAGGGGATTTGTGAATACAGTTTTAATACATGTAAGTGAAAAATTATTAAAAATTCAATCAAGGATTATTTGAATTTTAAAATCATATATATATATATATGTGTGTGTGTGTGTGTGTGTGAGAGAGAGAGAGAGAGAGAGAGAGTCACTGATAATAATTGGCCATTTATCATTAATAATTGAATGAATCATTTGGTCAAGTTTCCTAACTCAATTAATAATACGATGAATGAATCGCCCAATTTTCAATAAATTTATTGAATATGTAGTTGATTCTCATATAATTAATTGTGTCAATTGGTTGAAATTTTGATCAATGCAATTCTCAACAGATTGGACCTGACAAGGGTTTTGGATTTAATTTTTTCAATTAGTGAATATACTAAATACAAATAAATAATTTCATAATTTAACATTTTTTAATAATTTTTTGATTTGAGAATAAGGACAAGTAATAAATTAATAAAATTAAAATTACTAAAATGATAACTTTACAAATAGATATAAGTTAAAAAAAAAACAAAAACAAAAACAAAAACAAAAAATAAATCTACAAAGAATCACTATGACCTAATGGTGGGGAGGAGCCCTATTTTTTGTACGAGATGCGAGTTTGAAACTCCACTAATGCAAAATTATGAGCACATATGGTCATCCTTGCCTATGGTGCAAGCCCAACTTCAGTTCCTAACGCATGTGGTCCTGACCCATGGCGCAAGACCTAGTTTGATTCTCAAGTGGTGCAAGCGGGGGTTTTATTTAAAAATATATTTATATATAATGTCGAAAGAGTTATGACTAATATTTAGTCACTAAGTTGTAACAGATAAGTTGGTCACTATTTGTGATAGATTAACAATAAATTGTCATTTTCACCAATGAAATTGTGCTTGAAATTTATTGTTCACAAGTTGGTCACTATTTGTGATAGATTAACAATAAATTATGTCATTTTCACCAATAAAATTGTGATTGAAATTTGAAGAGTTGTGACTAATGTTTTTCCGATCAACGCATTCAGTCACCAATAAATTACTAATATTATTTTGTGATCGATTTTTCTTGTTTAGTGACTGAAAAATACGTCACAGAAGCCCCATGTGTTTGTAGTTAGAGAGAGAGAGAGAGAGGACTTATTGTTTTGTGGGTGGGGGGGGGGGGGGGGGCGCTCTCACCTCTTGAATAAGAAAGGGTAAGGGGTTGGAGGGTTTTTTTTCAGTTCTTTTTTATTTTTGCAAAGATGTGCATATGTGTATATATATAGGTATATATTTATGATTTGTGTATTATGTAATATGTCGTTTGTATATAAATTAATTTGTTATATATATTATTTTTTTATGTATTAATTTTATTTTTTATTTTTTTATTAAGGTTTTAACTAATATCCAAACAATTAATTGAATTTATATAATATATTCGTTTTTTATAAATTTTACAAGATGAAATATTTGTTTTTAATTAATTCTCTATATCAATTTTACTGTGAACAACGTAATTTGTTCACTAAAAAACTTCTCTGAATTTTAATAAATTTTTTTTGTCTATTTCTTTTTTACAGGATGTGTTTTTGAAGGTTTGAAGTAATCTAACGGTTAAATGCGATTAACGAATTATTTTTCCACCCTTGAGAGTTAATTTGAAAATTTTTGTTCAATATGGGACTTAATAATGATTATGATTAGTTGTGTGTGAAATACTGATGCCCTATGTATTCAATATGGGCTTAATAAGAATTAGGGGTTAACAATGATTGTGGTAGATTCCTTTTCTTAAACTCAATCTCAATCTCAATCGTTCATCAACGCACGACACATAACGTGTATTAATGAGCATAACAAATAATATTACACGAAAAATATTCCAGAAGATTTAGATTGATCCGTCTTGATGTTTATTTAGAATTTAGTCTATATGATCACCGGGGTAGTAGTGACGACAAAACAATCCACCTAGCATTTTGCCTTAGGAGCCTTACAAACTGCTTCGCTATGGATTGAAATTCGTGACTACTCAATGTACAATACATGTAAGAATGAGTAATTAAAATTTAAAGAAAAAGGAAAAAGTTCTTTTTAAACATACAACTATGTACCTATTTGTACATGTATAGTGTATTTTCGATATACAAAGGAGATGTTACATGATGGATACACGCCATAATATCAACTCAATCGTACAAACATTGATACTTAAACTGTAAATTGAACTTAATATACTGCATGCATTTATACTAACTCTGTTTGACCAATGGACTTTTTACATCAAGTTTTTACGAACATATTCCACAATTTCAGTCCAATTATGCAAACATCACTCCATATACTACAATTTCAACATAATATACTGTATATATTCATGTTGTTGGAAAAACAATAGACTAGAATATCAAAAACCCAATATTCACGTGGGTTGATTTATTTGATAATATAAGTATAATTCAATAACAGTTTTACAAAGAAAACATGATAGCCAAAAACAATAATACAATGCTGTAAACAAATAAATTAACAAGAAAGTTCAGTAGACTTATCAGTATTTATTTGTAATGAAACAACTGAATCATCAGGTTACATTCCAGAGATTCGTTCTAAGCCACACTGTTACGTTGAACCTCACTTCGACGGTGAGATTTTGCACTTATCCTTTAACACACAAACAATATTTAACGATTCTTTATTTATGGATTTACACCAGAAATGGTTTCATTCTAGATTAATTCCTATAAATATTGTCACAATTAAGCCCATTTCCAAGAACATTAATTCTGCTTAAATTAGGTTTTATTTTCCTATTGCATAACAAATTAAACCTATTAACATTTGTACTTAAGAATTGCACAAAATTTGTTATTATGCAATTGTAATATTACATAATTCTAAAAATGTACTTTGACTAGACATTTTTATACCAAAATCTGCTACGTTCTTGAATTCGATTCATTGATCACTTCAATTTTGTATTGTAGAAGATAAAATTAAAACAAAAATTGAGGGTTTGATGGAAAGAGATTTTTTCCACACTTATTTTGGGTTATGAGTATTTATAGTCCTATTTAATCCATTAAACGTTTTATTGATAGAAAATATTTAAATTTAGAATTCAAATCTATTCGGCTAACAGCCTTACCCTCAACTTTCGAGGAAACTTAGATGGTATCTGGGATTGCTAAAAAAAAAAAAAAAGAAGGCACTTTGGTCCTTTGGCTATAAAAAAGCTATTTTGAGTGTTTCATTGGACAATTTTTAGTTAAATTAAGTGGAGAAAAAAACAGAAGTATAGAAGTTGGAGAGAAGCACTTTCTATCAATTTAAAAGTAATTTTTGGTAATTTTCTAAATAAGACAAACTTTTGTGAACTATCATCTCCCAATTTTTGGCTGACTCTCACTTTTATTTTCAAATACTACTTATTTTTATTACTCAATTTTTTTTAATTATTTCAACAATTTTAACTTTTTTAGAAATAAAAATAATCTCAAAGACCTTCGATCCATACCAAGGACAACTTGGATTTTATATTCACGGCCAGTCTGTGGGCCCACCGTAATTGGGATTATGGGCCACTCCAGCCCGTTCTGCAAGTGTATTGAACTGAGAATCCAAATTAAATGGGTTTGACTCCAATTTAGTCCTGACAATAATCTATTGTTAAAACTAGTTTCTTCCGGGGGAATTTGGTGGTGTGAAGAGTTGGTTTGGTCACTAAAACATTAAAAATAAAAATAAAAGGAGAAAAAGCGATGTTTAGTGTTTAGTAATGCTAAGGCCCCAACTCAAAAAAAAAAAAAAAAATTGCTAAAATCCGCAAAATCCTCAAGATCTACTACAATTTGAAAGAAATAAAGGTCATCCACCTTAATTCTAGTCGACGGTTATTCATGTCTAAGCTTAGCTATTTACCATGTGTATGGAGTATGATTAATAAGTTAGAATTATATGACCAGTAATTCAAATTATGATTAATAAATTAGAATTATATGACCAGTGATTCAAATTTGTTACGTGATTCATATATATTTTAAAAATAATATCCAATTGCATGAATATTTGGATGCAGTGGACCGAGATATCATGATCATGCTTGTGAGCCAAGTGTCACGGACCTAGACCTTTCGAGTTCCCGTGCGGCACTTAGCTCCTCGTCGCCCCTCACGAACTAGCTAAGTCAGCCTCTCCCGAACGTGCTTGTGTGTGAAAGACTTAGAAAGATGGCACAAGAGAACAAGAACACAATAGGATTTCCCCGATACTCCTTTGTATTCACTAATCACTCAAAACTTGGATGCCCTTTACAAATGAAATCCTACACCTATTTATACTAGTCCCCTCCCTTAATGTACGGTGAAGATTAACTGAATCCTACGGCTACAAATAGTCTTCTAGACTATTCCACTAGATATTTACAAAGAGCATTAATGGAGCATTCTAGAATCATCCTTTCTAGAATGCTCTCTTACATTCTATGTAATCACTACAACTTTCTAGAACTTGAGAGAATCCCCTGGAACCTCCACGCCCTCGTCCCGCTCCTGGATGCATTCGTGTGTACTCGAATTGTCGGGGCGTGACATTCTCCCACACCCAATTCGACGACTCCCTCGTCGTCATAGAGTTATGCCCCTGAATCTCCATTGGGTCTGCCCGTGCGTCTCTTTCCCTTGGTTCCACCCACGCGGCTCTCCTTGTTGAATCCGCCCGTGTATGTTCAACCTGTCGGGGCGTGACATTTTCCCACACCCAATGTGGCGACGCCCTCGTCGGCATAGAGTCGGGGACCTGAGCCTGGAATTTCTTCCGGTGATGACGCCTCTTTGTCTGTTGTCGTGTCCTAAGAAAACATGCTTCCAAGCAAGCCTTCAAGTCCCGTAATTTCTCTAGCCCCATTGGTGGCATTTGTTGCCAGTTCGAGCCCCTATCCGATTCGAGCTGTTCCATGATGCTCTCCTCTCGCCTAAGAGGCCACCCAATCATAGTCTTCTCCTCGACGTGTGGCATGGCTGATAAGTATTGTTGTTCAGCTTTCGTCCCACAACTGTTCATCTCTTTTCCCCCAAGGATTGGAACCATGTGGAACTTCCCTGCGTCGAGAATGCAAACGACACCCCGGAATGGCATAGGAATGACTTGTCTCTTCCTCATGAAATCTAGTCCTAGCACCATTTGGTGTTCCTTCATTGGTACAACTGAGAAATCCACCTGGCCTTTCCATGTACCCAATCGAAGCTCTAAGCCTCGTGCTATACCCTTGATGGACTTGGCTCCCGCACCAATTGTCTTGAGCCACCCTTCTCCCCTTGAGACACGAAGGCCCAACCTCCTTGCTTCATCCTCACTGATGAAGTTGTGCGTAGCCCCAGTATCCACTATTGCTTTGGTAGCCGTTTTGTTGATTTGTGCTTCCACAAGTATCAACCCCTCTCGTGTTGTCCCCATCCCATTCTCCACACTGATGGTATTCAACTGTTGTAGAGACCCGACGCGTCTCACATCCGCCTCCTCGCTGCTAGAGCTTGTTTCACACCTTGCCACTAGAGCACTCAAGGACCCCAACTTTGGGCAGTTTCTCATCAAATGAGACCCTTTGCACACGTAACATCTGCCTCGAGATATGGAGCTTCCTTTCATATCTTCGGGCCCTGATTTGCCTGACAACAGGTGATTTGCCTTACCTTCCCGTTTCCTCTCAACCTTAGTCGGGTACTCTTCCTCATCTTCAGGCTCAGTAGCTTCTTCCTCGCCTTCAGGTTCATCGGTATTGTGCTTACCCCATTGGTACTCAGTTAAGCACTCAGCTGCAGCAATGGCCTCGTCTAGCGTTGCAACGTTCCTCCGTTGTACTTCTCGCTTTGCCCATGTTTGAAGTCCATCTATGAAGTAGAATAGCTTGTCATCCTCACTCATGCTCGGAATCAGAAGTATCAACCTTTGGAATTCGTTAACATATTCTTGTATAGCTTGGTGCTGCTTCAACTCTCTTAGCTTCTTTCTGGCTTCATAGATGACGTTCTCCGGGTAAAAATGACGTTTCAGCTCTCTCTCGAAGTCATCCCACGTATCGATCTGGCAAGCACCCCGCGCTATGTCGGCCTGTTTCCTACGCCACCACAGAGTAGCAGTTTCTGTAAGGTATAGAGAAGCAGTTTGTACCTTTGTTGCCTCATCAGTAACGTTTAGCGTCTTGAAGTAGGACTTCATTTCCCACAAGTAGTTATCAAGAACTTGAGCATCTCGCTTGCCATCGAACTTATTGGGTCTCGGATGTTCGATCCTTGGTCCCACCTCAATTACACCACTGCCTCCACTCATAGCAGCTTTCCGACATAAGGCTACTTCCTCTCGAACTTCTTCATACCCCCGAAGGATTGCGCCGATGGCCTCCCGCATTTCGGTCCTCTCGGCTTCCAATTTTGCGAGACGTGCCACCACATCTTCCATCACGACTTCCCTTGCAGCTTCGGCCTCGAAGGTACTTGTTTTATGCGCTTCGAGCTGTCCCAACACATGTCTCTCCAACTCTTCAAGGGAATGCTCAGCTCTTCCCACTCGTTCCTCAAGCTTACCAAGGTTCGTCACCAAAGCTCGACGCTCCTCGCTCTTGCTTTGTCCACGACTAGCCTTGTCTTTATTCATAGAGCGCCCCTCGCGCTCCTCCGCCACCAAGTTTGAGGTGTTCTCTCCACGCTTAGCCATCACTGTCCTTTCTTCACGCACCAAACCCAAGCCGGGCTCTGATACCACTTGTCACGGACCTAGACCTTTCGAGTTCCCGTGCGGCACTTAGCTCCTCGTCGCCCCTCACGAACTAGCTAAGTCAGCCTCTCCCGAACGTGCTTGTGTGTGAAAGACTTAGAAAGATGGCACAAGAGAACAAGAACACAATAGGATTTCCCCGATACTCCTTTGTATTCACTAATCACTCAAAACTTGGATGCCCTTTACAAATGAAATCCTACACCTATTTATACTAGTCCCCTCCCTTAATGTACGGTGGAGATTAACTGAATCCTACGGCTGCAAATAGTCTTCTAGACTATTCCACTAGATATTTACAAAGAGCATTAATGGAGCATTCTAGAATCATCCTTTCTAGAATGCTCTCTTACATTCTATGTAATCACTACAACTTTCTAGAACTTGAGAGAATCCCCTGGAACCTCCACGCCCTCGTCCCGCTCCTGGATGCATTCGTGTGTACTCGAATTGTCGGGGCGTGACATTCTCCCACACCCAATTCGACGACGCCCTCGTCGTCATAGAGTTATGCCCCTGAATCTCCATTGGGTCTGCCCGTGCGTCTCTTTCCCTTGGTTCCACCCACGCGGCTCTCCTTGTTGAATCCGCCCGTGTATGTTCAACCTGTCGGGGCGTGACACAAGACTCTAAGCATTATGAGTCAAGCCGACTACCTTGAAAATAATTAATAGAATGATTATAAAAGTAGAAATGCCCTGACCTACACAACATAAAGAGCTGTCATTGACTCATTAAATATCGCAATCAATAACACGGCGCGCACCCTCCCTCTTCACTCCTGCCGCCTCCTTTAATAACACGGCGCGCACCCTCTCTCTTCACTCTTGCCGCCTCCTTTAATTATTCCATTCTTCTATAAATTCTAAAGCACTGTCCTAGTCAATCAATAAAAGGAAACGGGGGATTGACATTATCATGCACAAATCCCTTTATTCAATCTCTCCCGGCTCTCTTTATAAATTATAATCATCGTGAAAAATCTGGTTGGTAATTTATGGTTTAGTATATTCATATGTTCTTTTCTTTATTATTTAACACCATCATGTTGTCACGGTCTTGACCTCTCAAGCACGCCGTGCGGCACTTAGTTTGGTTCGCCCCTGCGAAACAAGCTAAGTCAGCCTACCTCTTCGGAGATTGAAAGAATGAAAGTGAGAACACCAAGAAATGAAAGGAAGCACACGAAAGAAAGAGTGAGAAAGAAATTTGGTTTATTCACTCAAACTTGCTTGGTGATTTACAAATGAGAAGTAGTCCCCTATTTATAGTTGCTCTCATCTCCAACGAAGGGTGGAGATGCGTTTGATCTAACGGCTACGATCAGCTTCTAGGTCCTTCCTCTAGATATTTCTCCTAGAACCTTCTAATGGGGTTTTTACAAATATGACCCTACTTTGTAGATATTTTTCATAGAACCTTCTAAAGTGCTATTTACAAGTATGCCCTTTTAGGAAGCCAAAAATATTCTAAGTATGGTTACAATATATAAGACTATTCTAGAGCCATCTCGAATAGTCGAAAACCTCTTTATTCCCGTCCTATTTGCTTGATACATGATTGCCGCTCTGTGAATCAATTGGGGCGTGACAATGTGCTCTAATCACATGGGGCTCAATTCATGTGTTTTTATCATCAATGTAAAGTTTGACCATAGACAAAGTAATTAATATTTCACCTTAAATATCATTTATTTAAATCATAAATATAAAATAAGACAAAATATACTTAACCCCTTAAACTATGCAGGACGTTTGGTGGGGCAACATATGTTACATTCGGTGACTTTTCTGCCTCTCGCCTAGCTCTGCTTTTTAATATCCTCTCACATTCTAATCAATAACGAATCTCGATAACGTGTTGATTGCATTTTCTTTTCTGAATTTGATAATTTTTGAAAAATTAAATTATATGCATTTGGTATGAACGACACTTTTTCATCAATATATATTAATAAAAATTATGTTATATATAAAATTTTAATATATAATTCGCAAAATTGCTTGAGTTCTGTACTCAATTACCAACAAACGTTAGTTTATAATTCCTAAATCTTATGATCAATGATAATTAATAATTACGGGAGGAATTCTATTCCAGATTCAATTCAATCAAATCAATTTTTAAAATATTGCTGTTATATAAATATTGCTTGTTGTTAAGCTCTTTCCAATATCTACACTTTTGTTTCTTCCTACTCAAATGAAGTTTTTTTTTTATTTTAGATGAAGAAAATAAAAAATAAATGAACTAAATTTCAAGGGTAAAAATGTCTTTTTAATAACTGAAATACAATAATTTTCACAATCAATGCCCGTGTAGTACACGAAGGTTTTTTATGGTACCTTTGAAAAAAAATAAGATTTTTTATGTTTTTTTTTTGACTAATTGAGCATAATACAATGGTATAAATTGTATTTTGTTTGTTTCATCTGTTACAAAATTTCAAAAAAGGCAACTAACTAATTTAGCTAGATATTTTTCTTGTCGCGTCTACAATTCATAGTTGGTGATCAGTTATTGTGGAAAAGACTTTGATGGTCAAACTGCTTATTTGCAATTAGTGTCTTTATATTTTATGGAATTATGCAATGGTTGTATTTAATTAATTGTTTATTGCATTCCATAATATATTAATTTTATTTAAAACTTTCAAATGTTATGATGTTGACGAGCTAGATTCTCATCCGTTTCTGTGTTGGTTGCATTTAATATTGGTATTATTTATACTATTTATATTATTATACTAAATGTGAGTTTTTTTTTAAATTTGATTTAAAAAGGTGGAGTGTTTAAACATTTAACATATAAAAAAGATGCTTGATAAAATTGTCATAACTCGCCAACTGTGTTGGCGAGTTTATTAAAATATTATAAAAATTTGAAATAATTTATTACATTTTGTCAGGAAAAAAAAAATTAAAATATTAAAATTCGCCAAGATTCTTGGCGAGTTTTGTAAAAAACATAATTCTAAATTTAACGTGCAAAAAACCCTGACGAGAAGTACACAAATTTAAAAAAAAAAAAAATTTATAAAACTCGCCGTGGCTCACGGCGAGTTTCAGAAAAAAAATAATAATAATAAATTTATTGTGTTAAATCCGTCTGACGACTAGTACATAATATCTGTATATATATATATAATATTAAAAAACTCGCCATGCAAGATGGCGAGTTTATCGAAATTTATAAAAAATAAAAATAAAAATCAGAAATTCACCATGAGACATGGCGAGCTGCCCGGCAGTCAAAGGCTGCAACTGCCGAACTGCGGCGCGTCAGGCAACGTGTCAACCATGCGGCGGTCACGGGCGACGGGGGGCCGTGCATGAACAGTATCGAAAGTTTGAAAACTTCAGCTATAACATGGTGAACTCAGTTGCGAAAATTTCAATTTGCAACTTCTGAGTTCAATTGAATACAATTTTGAGAGGAAAAAAAGTTTGAGAAGAGTTTATATTTTTTATATATATTACGGAATCAAGGATTTGAAGAATTTTTCAAGGTATATGAATGTCTTATATTATTATGTGGTAGTTAGTAGTTTGTTGTTTATTGTTGTTTCTTTTTTTATTGAGATGAAATTTTTTATTGTATATTTTTATTTTTTTATATTATGTTGCAAAAATTATGATTGCATACAATGTTGTTATTTTTTTATACACAATGCCATGATGTTGAATTTTTTTTATATTGCATGTATTGTACTATGAATATGTTGTTGAAATTCGTTAAAATTTTTTATTGAATATGGTGTTGAAATTTGTATATGCAAAAAAGGAAAAAAAAACAGAAAAATATTGGTTTTATTTTTTTAGGAATATTATTTTTTTGAAAAATCGAAAATATTTAATTTTTTTTTGGTTTTTTCACCATTTTTTTTTATTTGCCAAAAAAAAAATTTGCTGAAAATCGCGAAGGCACAAGGCGTTTGTAAATTTTTTTTTTTTTGTTGCGAACACTGTTGTTATCCCGATTTAACGACTTAGTAAACATGAAAAAAAAATAGTTGAAAAATCGCCATGGCTTATGGCGATTTTTTAAAAAAAATTTTTTTTTTTTTTTTGCGAACACTATTGTAATACCGATAAATCCGACTTAGTAAACTTGGAAAAAAAAATAGTTGAAGAATCGCCATGGCTTATGGCGATTTTTAAAAAAAAAATTTTTTTTTTTGTTGCCAACACTATTGTTTTCCAGATTTAACGAGGGTGAATCGAGGAAAAAAATTTTTCGAAAATCGCCAAGGCTCATGGCGATTTAAAAAAAAAAAAATATTTTGTGTAACGAATTTATTTCGCTTTTTATACGAATTTTTATGGTAATTTGTGTTTACTAATTTGTGTATAAATTTTATTTTTGTTGTAGAATGGAGTCGGATCGATTCAAGTATTATTATGGTCCCGAGAACAATAGTGTTTTAATTGAACAAGATAATCATATCTCTGAACAATTGTTTGATGGTCGTGCCGATCCAGATCAAATAGTTAGAGTAAGGCATTGGGGAAAATGAATATTTGGGCAGGATGGGTTTCAACTTCATGACAGAGTGAAGGAGCAAATTAATCGAATGGGTTTCTATGGTGTTTACCGTTGTGGACATGTTGAAGTGGATCAACATTTGATAACCGCATTGATAGAGAGGTGGCGTCCAGAAACCCACACTTTTCATTT
This sequence comes from Petrea volubilis, assembly GCA_026212405.1. Classification (NCBI taxonomy): domain Eukaryota; kingdom Viridiplantae; phylum Streptophyta; class Magnoliopsida; order Lamiales; family Verbenaceae; genus Petrea; species Petrea volubilis. Next base: position 6,775,630 of record CM047873.1, on the reverse strand, counting down.
AAGGGTCGGTGAGGCTACAATTACTTTGGAAGATATAGCAGTTATATGGGAATTACCAATTGACGGGCATCCGATCATCGGAGTAGATGAATGTCCGGACATAGAGGGAGGGTGGAGTATGTACTGTGACCAACTCCTCGGCTTTGAGCCTTCCGAGACCGAGTTGAGAGGTTCACGGTTGAAGCTAACGGCGTTGAGAGACCACGTTAACAGTAGAGTAGTTGATGAAGACACCGTACCATTTGAGTTGTATCAAATTGCACGGTGTGTTATTTTACTACTCATCGGCGGCATACTGTGTCCTGATACAAGCAACACTTATGTTTCGTTGATATATCTCCAGCATTTGGCTGAAGTGACTGAGGTTGAGCAGTATAGTTAGGGAAGCGCTGTATTAGTGCATTTATATCGAGAGTTATGTGATAGTGCTGGAAAGAGAGACGAGGGAGGAATAGGAGACATCGGGGGCCCAATGCAGTTATTGCAGGTAAAATGATAATACTGTTTATATATGTTATATATTTTACATGCATATAATGATTGTTAAAACTTCTGTTAGATATGGGCATGGAGTCGAATGTTGTGTGTGAGGCCATCGACACCACTAACACCGCCTGAGATGCTGGGGCCAATTGCACTGAACCACGGTTATGTACTACCTCGAGCCCCTTACGGTGGAAGGTAATAATTATGTCAAATATTGTGTATCAATTTAGTATTTATGTTAATTATATAGTAATTATCTTTTCGGTGTTTGACTATGGTTTACAGATGGAGTTTCCGTAATTCATGGACGCATACGGCTAGACACAACGTTCGCATATTTAGGAATATGCTTGATAACATGAAGAGAGATGAGGTACCCCATCTGGTTAATTTGTTGGCATTTTTATAGCACTTAATTAATATTTAATTTCCAAATATTATTGTCATGCAGTTTGTGTGGATGCCCTATGACGATGAGTCTGAATTGATGCAATCTATGCCTCCTTGGTGTGGGATGGAGTATTGGAGGGTCGTTTGTCCACTCATCAATTATCATATAATTGAGTGGCACCACGTCGATCGTTGTATGCGGCAATTTGATCTGGTACAAGATATTCCGAACAACCCTGCAATACCCAATAAAATTTAATTAATTGTTTATTGCATTCCATAATATATTAATTTTATTTAAAACTTTCAAATGTTATGATGTTGACGAGCTAGATTCTCATCTGTTTCTGTGTTCGTTGCATTTAATATTGGTATTATTTATACTATTTATATTATTATACTAAATGTGAGAGTCGTTGTCTTTTCTTTAATGTGTGTAATCATAATCTTTGAAAATTACTCTTGCTTTTAACTACCCTTCTCTCAACTTAGAATTTTTTTCAAATTTTACCCAATAGAATTTTTTATTTAATATTTTAATACTCAAATAAAGTATATTAAAAAAATAACATGAATTTACATCTAAAATATCAACTCTGATATTGATTCATATTAAAAAAATATTTTTTAAAATTTAAAAAAAAAAATAAAAATGAGTGGATGTCGACTCCGTAAAAAAAAATTTCTATGAAACTGTTCATAAACAGTATTTTCTGTAATTAAAAAATTTTAAATACTTTTGCAGCCGCAATTTTCGACTCTGGTATTTTTTTAATTAAAAAAAGATTGAAGGAATTCATGTTAGTGTTCATAAACAGTAACAGTACCTGTAATTACTGTTTATGAACAGTACATACAAGAAAAAAATTTGGCCGGGAGAAAATTTTTTTAGGGAGTCGACATCCTCATTTTTTATTTTTTTTTAAATTTAAAAAAATATTTTTTTAATATGAATCAACATCAAAAATATCGATTCTTCATAAAATTAATATTTTCAATATAAACTCATGTTATTTTTTTAATATATTTTATTTAAATATTAAAAAATTAAACAAAAAATCCTATTAGGTTAAATTCAAACAAAATCCGTCAACTTGCCTCTTTCCTACAATAACGTGTTTTTTTCATTTTTCATTTTTCATTTTTCATTTTTCTCTAACCCTTTTTTCTTATTTTTCTTTAATCTGCTCTCTAGTCTCTTCCGCATTCTCTCACGCACTCTCTCTCTAGTCTCTTCTCCTTTCTCTCACTCAGTCTCTCTCTCTCTCTGCATCTTTCACCTCTGTATCTCATTCTCACTCAGTCTCTCTCTCTCACCATCACAAACAGAGAATGGCTGAAGGCGGCAGCAAAGGGTCGGAATCTCAACAGGTAAGCTTGGGTTTGCAAGCAAATTTTGATTTTTTTTTCTTTTTCCAATATAGTTTTGCTCAAATTTCCTTTTTTGGGAAATCGTTCAAGAAAATGTATTCAAGCAAGTTTGATTTCTTCCGAATGCTACACAGAAATTTAAAAAAAAAATCATTCACAAGATGGGTATGGTGAATGGTTTGCAAGCAAGTTTTGAATGTATTTCTTGTTTCCAATATGGGTATGGTTAATGATTTCTTGATTTCGTGATTCTTGAATTTTTTGGCTCAAATATGTGTAAGTTGGATTTGATTCTTGAACAGGAATGTTACTTTGTAGATTACAGAAGCTGTGTTTCATTCTTAAAAGGATTTTTCTTTCTTTCTTTTTTTTTTTTTTTAAGAAGAAACAATCGGGTACCCGACCCGACGCCCACCCCTCTCTACAATCTACTCTCTAGTCTCTTCCCCATTCTCTCACGCACTCCCTCTCTACCCTCCCCTTTCTTTCACTCTCTCTGCATCTCTCCCCTGTGAATCTCATTCTCACTCAATCTCTGTCTCTCTCACCATCACAAACAGAGAATGGCTAAAGGCGGCAGCAAATGGTCGGAATGGGTAAGCTCGGGTTTGCAAGCAAATTTTGATTTTTTTTTTCCCAATATAGTTTTGCTCAAATTTTATTTTTTGGGAAATTGTTCAAGAAAATGTATTCAAGCAAGTTTGATTTCTTCCGAATGCTACACAGAAATTAAAAAAAAAAAAAAATCACTCACAAGATGGGTATGGTGAATGGTTTGCAAGTAAGTTTTGAATGTATTTCTTGATTCCAATATGGGTATGGTTAATGATTTCTTGATTTCGTGATTCTTGAATTTTTTTGCTCAAATATGTGTAAGTTGGATTTGATTCTTGAACAGGAATGTTACTTTGTAGATTACAGGAGCTGTGTTTCATTCTTTATTGGTTTTAAAAAATTATAGATACCCTACTAAAATATGCATTAGCTCAATAAAATTTATTATTCATCAAGTAGAATACAATGACGAGTTGTATTTCTATTAATTTCGGCTAGGTTTTGAAATGAGATTCACATGATTTTGACAAGTAGAAGATGTAGAAGTTATATATATATAGTCAATTTCAATCAAAAAGTAATATTTATATTGAATTATAGATGATAATCCTGGTAGTGGTTGTTATGATATAAAGTGAAATTACTTTGCAAAAATTAGTAGAATAACAAATTAATTGAGAGATTTTATCAGATTTGATGATGCCCATCTCTTGGTGGTTGGATTGAATACTATGGTTGTAGGAATATTATCTTTCGGATATTTCTATTAATATTACAATAAGATTTTAAACTTTAAGGGAGTGTTTATAATTTTCAAAATAAGAGAATTTAATTTGTAATTATTATCATATCATATCTCAAGGAGGGTAGATGTAATTTGCCTATAATAGAACTGTAATTTTCCTCTTGAAAAGCCAACTCACTCTAGCCCCTGATATTCATAAATAGAAGAGTGACTTGAGGTCTATGTCAAGTTAGATTATAATTTATTAATATCGACTTGGGGACTGCTCGATGGAAGCGGAAACAAATTCTCCGCCTTTGGATAATCAATCTGTAAGTTTTTCACCTATTTTTCTTAAATTTGCTCCGTATATACTTATATAAATGAAGTTTGTAAGGTTCTATAGCTATTTAACACAATCATCAACAGATTTAGCCTCAAATTTGAATGAGGATATCAAAGTGTATTTTAGGTTCATTTTATTCGTTTTATTTAATTTGCCAAAATTACAATTTTTTTTTTCTCCTGATACATAAACAGGACTCAACAGAGGATGACAATTTTCCACTGGACACAATCATCTGGAATAAAGTGAGTATCTTAAGGGACGCATGGTTTTTTATTTTACCAAAACCAATAAAGTAAAAATGTAATAAACTCAATTTGTGTCCATGACAATTTTTTGAATAATTACAGTTATTATGTGACCATCTGTTGTGTCTAAGATAAATTCTCAATTTGTTTTTTAATCATAAACTCATATTTTCATTTTCATTTCACCCTATTAGAAAGCTAGAGAAACAAAAGCTGGCAAAAGGAAATTTCATCCCTTTCTTCACCTCTATCTGTTAATGATTACTTCTATTTTCTTAGAATAAGAAGTTATAGTTTTTCAAGTAATTACTGTTAGTAAAAAGATCGCCCATATAAGTCTGGCGCGACCCGTTGAATTATATGGGTTGAAGAGTGAGAAAAGGAGGAAATTTGGGGTGCAAAAAAAATAAAAAAAAATTTGGATTGGTTTCTTCTAAGTCACATTTTGAACACAACTTTGCACTTGAGTTGTGGCAATTTGGATTGGTTTCTTTTTTGGGTGATCAAGTTCAAAATTAAGAACATACAATTGTCTATAATATGGCCTAGTTCGATCAGTTGTCAAGTATGCAAACTTGATCCTTATTAATTACATGTTTTACGAATATACGCATATCATATATCTTTCATCAATATGACAATTTTATAACTCACATTGATAGTACTCTAATCATTAATTTTATTTTTGTGAAGATTAATAAAATATGATATAATTCAATCTTTACTAAATTAAATGATTTTATAAAGCGGAATAAAGTTTGATATGATTAATAAATAATTTAAATATCTCCTTTTGACAAAACCAACTCAAAAATAGGGTTGTATTCATGCAGTACATGACAAAATGGTGAGAAATAACATATTGGATTATCATTTTAAATAACATGTCATCATATTTTTGTTATCTTTTCATGTGAAATTTAAGATTTCAATGCAATGAAAGATATTTATGCATCTCTTGAACCAATTTGACTAAAAATACAAAAGTTAAATATATATAATCCGTCTTGTATTCATGCTATTATGGTCAAAAACTTAATGTCATGGTCTTTGATCAAGAAATGCCATAAATAACTCCATCCTTTAAAGTCTAGAATTAGGAAATATGTAACTATTATTGTGATGGATGTATTTGGAAAGAAATACTAGAAGACAACACTCCATTCACTAATAAGAAATTCTTGATAAATAGACTTTGTCACAAAAATATGTTATTTATGATTAAATTTTGATGAATTTATGTTAAAACAGAACTAAAAAGAAATTAGTGACGAGATATTTAATAATAGATTAGGGCAAACAAAATTAGTCACAAAACATTATTGCATTAAATTTTGATGAATTGCTCTATTAGCAAAGAATATGTTTTTTTGTAGTGAAAATAAAGGAAAAAAAAAAAAAAGAAAAATATCGGGTTGGATTGGGTCCAGTTTCTCTGGTTGTTGTGTGGCCTGACAATGGATCAGGTTGACCTAAAGCTAACCTGAACCCAATTAAATTATGTAAGGGCTGATCAACAAATTGGGTTACATTCGGGTTGACATTCTTTTTGTTATATAACTTATAATCCTATCTCGACCTAAATCCATACTCACTGAAATTGACATCCCAAAT